>JAJIYU010001710.1:0-34077 GCA_030144865.1 Tinospora cordifolia
CACACACACACACACACACACACACACACTAGTGAAAATATACAAACTAGAATCTTCAGATATTCTTGGAGGGAAACTTGTAGAAAGATGAAAAAGCAATAGGGAAACTGAAGTTGACCCAAACGAAGCCAATAAAGAAAAAAAAAAGACTTTTGGGACTCTGATTAATTTCTTATCAAGCACCTCTTTTGTCTCATTTATTGTGTGTAGAAAAACCATATGAAAGTGTTCATGTAACTACTTTTTAATGTCTACCTCAAAGGGGATTGTTTATAGAAGGTGATGACTTTGATGCAAACCGTTAAATAGCTTGTTCTCAAAATTGAATCAAACATCGTGATGTGACTTCACACTAATTATCTCTTTGGCAACAATACAACTTGAAATTTTGATTAAGATAATAATATACATCCAGCCGTCTCTTGACTTGCTTGATCTTAAATTTTTAAATATTATAATTATATGAAACATAGTATTTTACACTGTAAAGTTTTATGAACTTTGAAAAAACCCATAAAGGTGCTTATGTCGAACACTAAGAGGCCGGGGCATTCCCTAATGTTCATCGACCTTTTTTTTTTCGTTTTGGGGAGGGGGTTCACTTTTAATAGATGCGCTCGTCCTTGACATGGGACCAAGGGAAGCTTCTCTGTTGTATCATGACTTCTCTTCTTTTTGGCCTTTTGTAGGAGTCAAACATAACTTATTGTGCATCTAGCCTTGTTTTGAGCAATTAAAGGTAAGTTTTAATGTTGGGTCAAACATTTGATCACCTAGCTAATACTATCTATTAGTCAGTTTGGTTGGTTATTTAATTCTTTTGTTAAGTTGGTCTCCTATATTACGCAGAATAATTGGAAAAAATGGTGGAAAATCAAACACTTGTACAAGATCTACCTTATGTAACATGTTGGAACTATTTAACTACTGTGTTTACAGTGACTGTAATGGAAAATGGACTATAACTCTTGGGGGAATATTTAAGCACCTAAAAAGAACTAGCTGTACAGAGTAATTATGTTGGAATTGGAGCCATACAACTTCTCTTTTGTTATGGCTTGGTTCCTTTGGTGGAGATTGGTGCAAAGTGCAAACAATTTCTTCTTCTATATTTTTAGAGAGACATAATTGATACATAACTTATTTGAAGCTGCCGTACATATGTCAGCCAATAATGTCAAGTAAGTTTAAATTTTTGTAGTCAAATTTGACCAGGTTCAGAACCCTAATACCTACCTAGGAGGAGGATTGAATGTTGTGGTGGCAGTATATTGGAGTCGTGGAGATTATGAATTAGTTATTTTTACTGATAACTACTATTTAAGATACTTGTTTCGAGCATTTTTAACTTCTTATGTCAGTATAGTACTTCTCTTCCAAATGGATTCACCTAATTTCTTAAATGCATTACTTTTAGTAAGCTATTTTACATTAGCTATAAGTAAAAGGGACACCAAATTTGCCAAAAGATCATGATTTTTCCAAGAAAAATAAAAGGCTGAAAACAGTTGCGCTGTCCTTATGTTTTTACGTCTTTGGATACAAGTAACAGTAGTATTTGGGGGCTTGTGATGTGGCTGATCAACATATAAAGGTAGTTTGACTATGGGAAACATTGTGTTGTGGAATGAAGAATTGATTGCAAAATAGTGGAGATTCCCTGTGGAGTGTCACTCACTTTGGACATGGATCCTTAGTTAGCAAAAATTAAACAAGAGATCCTTGACAAGATCTTGGATGGTGTGTTTAGCAAATAGTTGAACTTTTACTAGCTCTGGGAAGTCAGTACACCTAGAATGTTCTCCTCACAGTCTAATAAGGTATGGCATGGAGAAACATCGGGTTTTGGGAAGATGTATGGTTTGTAAAAATTTGTTGCATTTGCATTTTGTACTCGTTATTACATCTATTTAGACAATAGGACGTTTGTAGCATCATTTCTTGCCCTCTCTAGTGATGCATTAGGAAACTTCCACTTTTACAAGGACATCTTATAAATTGAAGGTTTCACTAACATAACTCATTAGTTCCCATGTGAAGGATTAGGCTTAGAATCTTTATCATAGGCTGGAGGTGACTAGCTCTCCCACCTGGTAATTTCTCTTGCAAGTCAATTGTTTGACTTGCTTATTGATAACCCCGACTATGACATCCTTCAGAATAGAGAATTGGGATTGGCTTCCTCTCCTCACAGATGCGCCCTTTGGAAAAGATGACAAGGAGTTGGTGGGCCATGTCTTTTTTAAATTCCATTATTTTAGTATTATCTGATGGGAGATGTTGAATGAGATTGAAGCATCATGTAGCATGCCCTCTAGATGTGGGCATTGTTTCTTCTTTAGCCAACATGCAGTGCATTTCCACTGTTCAAGATGGTGTTGAGCACTGCAATTCACAAGGTGCCTTGATACATTTTGTTTGAAAGTAACAAGACAAATTTGGAGATTCTTACTCCAACACTGGGTAAGTTGTCTTTTGAATTCTTGTGGGAAGACAGTCTCAAGGGTCTTGGTTTTTGAATTAGTCTTGAATGTGTATCTCTTTATTTTTTTTTCTTCTGTAGTCCAACGGGTATTTCTTGTCCCCATCTACTATTATTGTTTTGTGTCATTAAATTACATATCCTCTTTATTGTTTCATAGACAAAGTTCTTTGGAATTATTTAAGTCCACTCAAGATGTTTAGTTTTGGATGCCAAATTTAGTTCAAACCAGTGAACAAAATAATTTAAGAAGGTTGTTGCCTTTCTTTCTATCAAATTGGCTCTTTTGGAAAGCATTCCTTTAATAAAAGGGATTTGGTATAGTTGGTAAAATATAAATTAAGCTGGAGTAGGTCATCAAGCCAATTAAGTCACAGACCCAGTAAGTTCCACTTAGTGAAAACAATTATCACATTTTATATAATATCATAATGACTGGCTTAGGAAGTTAAGGGATTACAGGAGAGTGGTGGTTTTGCAATGGTTGGTTTGGGTCATTCGCAAAGGGAGTGATGTAATATTTAAAAATAAGATGGTTAATTATGAAAGTGTATGGGATTGTTGCATTCTCAAATAGAAACTAATTTAAAATGCTAGCTTCAATTTTTGTTAGAAGATGTCCTTAAACAATAATAATATGGGAGATTGAAACACAATAACCTATTTAATTGGTAGTAACTTAAAAAAAATTACTAAAAGAAAGCAGAAACAGAATATTTACAAATTTCTAATGTAAAGTGTGTGTTATTAACTGATGAATCTTCTAATATTCTGTAAATGTTAATATTAGAGCTTACAATTCATAAAATAGTTTGTTACAAACAGTATATGTTAACAATTAAGGTATAGCAAGTATATAATTAAACCATTTGTATTTTAAATATATACTTAAGCCATTATATTTCATGATTCGATGTGTATTAAGTTTGTAATTATGTTTGTTTAAGCTTGTTTAAAATGAATGCTTCTCTTCCTAATATTTAAATTAAATTCTTTATACTTCAGTAAGACATTGAATTTTTTACAAAAATTTCACACGCAGAATTAGTCTTCCCTAATTTGTTTCTGAAATTTATCGGACTAAATCTTAGAGCACTTCTTATTTTAAAGACCTGGTATTTAGTAAACATACAAGTTGTTTGGTATTTTATCAAATGCTTATCCTTCGGAGTGATCAATTAATTGGGTTTATTAGGTGTTTCACTTTGTTCTGTGACTGCAGTACCCCTGTTATTTTCATGAAGGTGTGAGGTTCTACTTTATGTACATTACTTTGCCATTGAATCAGCAATTATAAGACCAGCTAAATGGCTGCTGATGCCTTTTCTGGACTCGGAACCAGCTTCATAAATATTGACAGCATGAAAATTTGTTTTATAGATCTTTGTCAGTAATTCTTAGCCTTGATATTGCCCACTGGCTCAGCTAGGCTTGAAATGAGCAAGATGTCTGTAGACGACATAAACAGTGAGAGATGTTGCCTCCAAATGCACCTTGTTGGAGTTGGAATTCCATGGCTGTTTTGGGATCAATGTTTCCCTCCAGTGGAAATGTCACAGTTTTGTGTTTCTTCTACCATTATGATGTACAAGTGATACAAGTCTACATAGAATGCACTGGGCGTAAACTAGGAACTACCTCTCCATTCTGAGTTCTTCAGTTTTACAAAATGCATGGATGACTCTGATCAATGGATTCCTCAATGTGCTAGATATAATTTGCTGCTGTAGGACACCAGAAAATTGCAGCATTTGTGTCTTCACCTTCCCTTAAAATTTCACATTTCTCTCTTTTCTGGAATGATGGTCATGAGTATAAAAACTAAATATTTAGAGATAATTTTGTTCTGTACTTTTTGCCACCTTGTTTTTTCCTGTTCATGCACTTTTCTGAACAGTTATCATTAGTATCTGTCTGGCACCATGGAAGACTGAAGCAACCATGATATATACAAACAAATTGTCCAATAATGGGCATTTTTCTTAAACGTATGCAAGCCAATGTTGGAGTATTAAGTAGTTTTACAATTTAGATGGTTATGTAATATGTTGTAGCTCTCTTCATATGTTTAAAAAACGCTTTCATGTTTCATACGAAACCCATTTTACTAGTAAATCTTGGGAGCCATATGAAGTATTTAGTATGTCTATCTTTTAAAATCATAAAGATGTGGGTTTATATTTATTTTGTGCTGTGACAAGAACTGCCATGAGCTTTGAGTGCTTTCTTGTTAAAGATTAGATGTTACTGTTGGTTTTCTCAGGTTTCTCGATCCATTGGTGATGTATATTTAAAAAAGGCTGAGTACAACAGGGAGCCTTTGTATGCTAAGTTTCGTCTTCGAGAATCTTTCAAAAGGCCAATACTGAGTTCTGAACCGTCGATTTCCATGCAACAATTGGAGCCAGATGATCAATTTATTATATTTGCATCTGATGGGCTCTGGGAACACTTAAGCAATCAAGAGGCAGTTGATCTAGTGCATCATCATCCACGATGTGTAAGAGAGAGTTTCTAGTGCCCTTTTGTTTTCTCTATTTCTAGAACAGTAAATACTATTGCTCAAGTTGGATTGATAATTCTTTTCTGTAAATTGTCATATAATAGCTGAACGGAGCTAGCTATTTCATATATAATAACATATGTTTGGATCTCATTTAGAATACTGTTTTTAGTGAGTGATTCATCCTTTCTGCATTGAGAAACAGTCAGAAAGAAGTGTGTCTTAGGTGGAACTTGATGTTTTTAAATTTATACAGAATGAGACATAACGTCTTTGCATTAAAACTGGTAATCTTAGGGTAGGAAAGCACTAAAACCTCTTGTAGAAATAATTAAGAAAGATGTAGCCATTGTTGATGAACTGTAAGACTTTGTTCTTGCTCAAGCACAATAAACCTAAGAGGATTGTGCTCAAATTGTTTTAATTGACTTGGTTAAACAATCTGTAGCTTTGGAAATGAAAATGCTGAAGAGACATCCACGGTGTGCAACAATAAATATACTTTCAATAATACACCATGACATTATTTTGATTGTCAATATAGCACTTCTTCTACTGTAATCTTTGTGTTGGAGTTGTAAACTTCTGGCCCTCTCTATCACCTCTGCTCGTGTTCATGCAGGGAAGTGCTCGGAGGCTTGTGAAAGCCGCACTGCAAGAAGCGGCGAAGAAAAGAGAAATGAGGTATTCTGATCTAAAGAAGATAGACCGTGGTGTTCGCAGGCATTTCCATGACGACATCACTGTTATTGTTGTGTTTCTTGATTCAAATCTTGTGAGCCGGGCTAGCTCTGTGAAGAGTCCTACCCTATCAGTGAGAGGGGGCGGAATTAATCTACCTGCAAACACTCTTGCTCCATGTGCCACACCGGTGGATCTTAGCACCACCTGAAGAAAGCACTGGTTTAAGCTAAGTATGTTACTTCCTATCTGCTGTACTAATACAGAACCCAGTTAGTGCATGCTTCTCCTGTATGACTAAGGAAGATGCCATGGGAGGCGGTGAAGATGTTAGCGAAGGTGGAGAAGACAGGCCAGCCTTTTAATTCTTGAAGATGTGTACACTGTTGTAACAATCAAGTGAGAGGGAGCAAATTAGTATTCTAAGCAAATCAAGGAGGGGGGAAGGAGAACTTTTAAGGTAACTGTTAAATTACATCTTTTTATGGTAGTTCTTTCTATTTAGTCATTTGGCTTCTTCTTCTTCTTTTTTTTTTTATTGTTTTAATTTTAATTTTAATTTTAATTTTTGTTTCCTTTCCCAATCTTCTTGGGTCTTGCTCATGTAAATTGTGGGATACATCAGCCTTGCCAATCTAAAGCTTCTCTTCTACTGTTTCTTCTCTTTGTTTCTCATTAAATTTATAGAACTTAAATGGTGGTGTTAATGTTGTTCACTTGCATTAGGAGCTTATTTCTCATATTCCTCTTCACTGCACAAAGAGACCCAAGTTTTATTTCATAATACCACTTCGTCAAATTTCAAATGATTCTACTGATCATATGCTTTGTTTAGTAGTTTTTATGTGATATATGTGGTGGAGCTTACAGTTGGCCTTTTTAAATATCAATTAATGTATGGGGAGCAATTTTGAAAATTATGATTTACCTTCGTTGATATGAACTAGAAATGAATCCGTTGGTACTTTTCACCTGCAGAAAATTATGATTAAGGCAGAGAATGTTGGTGGAGGCAAGAAGAAAAGAAACTCGTAGGGTAGGTCAGAGCAGAAAAATTTGAGATATGTGGGTTGGGTCAAGAAGATGAGTATGATAATAAAGACAGAGAGGATGTGTTTTTGATGGAGATTGAATAAATAACCATTATGTTATGGTCCAAGTGTTAAGAAAAAAGAGACTTTAAATTCATTTTTGTGATGCCCTGTCTTGATTATTATCTACTAATTAAAATATATCAATAAGTAAAAATGTTTTATGTTTATTTTTTCTTTTTTTTTTTTAAAATATTTGTGAATTGTAGAAGGGTGCTTGCAACGGGGGTTCAACGAGCGCCTGAGTGTTGCTCAATGAGTTTGGATTTTGTTGCGGGGCATTTGGTAAATTATATATGTAATTATTTGTTTTTATATAATTTAATTATATATGTATATAAAAAATAAATAGTTATAAAAATATAATTTTGATATAAATTTAAATAATTATATATTTTTAATTTAAATATAAATAATAAATAAATTTTTAAAAAAATTATATTTTATAAATAAAATATTATAATTAGTGTGTTTAATTGATTAATGTGATTGTGAGTTTTATATAGTATAATTTAATAAATTTAAATTATTATAAAAAATAGGTTAGTAATTAAAATTTTAATAAATTCATGTAGTAGATGGTATATTAAATTTTTAATGGTTTAGGGCATTCTCGACATTCTAATATTTATAAATAAAGTATAATTTTAAAATATTTAAAAGAAAATTAGTGGTGGTGTTTGAGAAATGGTGTCGATATAAATTTTTGAATAAATGATGAATTTAGTTGTTCGAGGAACATTTAAAAAAGAGAGCGAGGAGCAGTAAGAGAAGGGTAGGGGCAGGGAGCGCCAACACCGTGACCGAGGAGAAAATAGAAAGACAGCTTTTTGTGTATTGTTTTATCAAGTTGAACAATTCTATCTTGCAATGGCCGTGTGGCAGCTACGACGCAACAACAATTAAAATCACCTCTTTATTTTCCCCCTTTATTTATTGTGAAAGGAAAATGCCTATTTTATATTAATGCCCAGAGGAGGCACAGTTTCCAATGCAATACCACTGCCATCTAATTTGAATTCCAATTTAATTAAAGTTATCAGACAGATAAAGATTGCATGAAACACAAGAATACACCTGGAATAATGCTGCCAACATGACCAACAAAAATCTGGGCACTGGCACTCTATATATTCTACAAAAAGCAAAGGCCACATTCCTTCCAAGTCAAAAACCTTCATTTTTTATTCACTCACAGGTCACTGATGTAATGGGAATTTTGTAATACCTCTTAGTATCCTTAAAAAAAATAAAAAATAAAAAATAATCGCGTGACTACTGTAGTACCCAAAATTGGTATCGTGGTAGTGTATTGTGAATTATGAAAAAAAGGTTTTGTGCAAGGACTGCAATATTGGGTCTGAATACTGTAATACTATGATTGAATTTTAAAATTTTAGGACTCAATGTGGCACCGTGGCATCGAATTGAGATATTATGATACTGCGATTAAAAAACTCAAAATTTTGAGTGTAAACGTGATACCATAGTCTTGGGTACCACAACTACGACACAACAATAAAAATCGCCTCTTTATTTTTTTCCTTTATTTATTATAAAAGGAAAAGGCCTATTTTATATTAATGCCTAGAGAAGGCATAGTTTCCGTGCAAAGTTTAATTAAAATTATCAGACACATATAGGGATTGCATGAAACAAAAGAATACGCTTGGAATAATGTTGCCAACATGACCAACAAAAATCTGGGCACTGGCACTCTATATATTCTACAAAAAACGAAGGCCACATCCTTCCAAGTTAAAAACCTTAATTTTTTTTATTCACTCATCGGTCACTCATGTAATTGGGGGTTTGTAATACCTCGTAGTATTCTTCAAAAAAAAAAAAAAAACTGGGTGACTACTGCGATACCTAAAATCGGTATTGCAGTAGTGTGTCGTGAATCGTGAAAAAGAGGTATCATGCAGGGACTGTGATACTTGGTCAGAGTACAACGGTACTGAGATTGGATTTCATAATTTTGGGACTCGATGTGGTAACGTGATAACGAGTTGGGATATTGCGGTACTGTGATTAGAAAACTCAAAATTTTGAGTGCAGACGTGATACTGCGATCTTGGAACACAGTATTGCAATTAAAAACAATCCCAATACTACAATATAAAGATGTGATACTGTGATATTACAATTGAAGATCAGAAATGAAAGTTTTGGGGCACCGGGTATGTATATATTATAAACCCAAAAAACCCTAAATGCAACATCCTGTGCTGCAACTAACCCTAGCCACACTGTTACTCTCCGTTCTTTCCCATGTGTGTTCTGAATTGAGTTCACCAAGTCCCAACCCTCTTCTGTTGATAGGAAGAAAACCGCGGGATCAATGAGGAACTTCAAATATCTATGACATTATTAAGAATCATAGAGGTCAGGTATTAGTTGTATGTGTAAAACTATGTTATAGATCATTATATTCACAATGTTTGAGGTTTCATGCATTCCACTTCTAACATATTCTAAACGCATTTATAGCATTATGACATGACAAACGTGAATGAAACATGAGAAGAATGAGCTACTTTAAGGTATAACATTCCTCTACCCTGAATGCATGTCCTAGATTTGCAACAAGATACAGTGAGAATCACATGTATGGGAGAAACAAGGAATGCACTACAAAGTGTGATTTTTGAGAGACCTTGTGAATACTGTGGTATCGAACGCATTAGCACACTATACATGTGAAAAAACAACCTCGCTTACTGCAGTAATACGATAAACATTTTGTTTTTGACCTTTTGTGCGTAAAATCTCAACCACCATAGTGTCGTTCCTATACCACAGTAGTGAGAGACTACCAGACATCATGTAATAATTATTTTACACTCTCCTGCACATGATACACCTATTTGACGTAAAAACCATTAGATTAGGAGTTTGAAAGGTAGAAATATAGTAAATACTGAAAAGTGGTTTATAATCCTTAAAGGGTAAGGACTCAAGGGGATTTGGGCATAGAAACGAAGAGTCAAGGGAACAGAACAAAGAATTAGGTGGAGACGACTATCATTTCTCTCTGATATTATCTTAGTCTCAAATGTGATGCATGAATGATTGTTTACTATCTTTATATTCTTTAGAGGCATGCTAGGAATGTGCTAATGCTTGCTTGTTGGATTGTTGGTTGTTATACATTTATAGCATGAAATGTAACTTATGTGTGTTCAATATTGATTCGAAAGCATTCCATCTATGTTATGAATAGCGTAATTGATGTGATCTGATGCATGATAATTTATCAACATGTTTAGTGTATATGTATTGTGATGGCGAGATAAGTGTGCATGTTAGTAGTCACTCGATAAAGACAATTAAGAGTCTAACCACATACCATAGCGATGATGCAGATACTGTGGCAGTAGTCTGGTGTCATCGTGGTATTTTTTTACCTTAGGCGAGTGTCTATGCTACTGTGGCAATAGTTGAGAAGGGGTTGAGGATCAAGTGAAACCTCACTCCTAAGGTTGTATCATGATGAGAAATTAGCTTTTGGGGCATTACTTCCAAGAGTTCAGACATAGGGGAATACCGAGTAGATTCCTTTCGGTCTTAATGACAACCTAAACAATTGAAGCTTTTGCATCGCATAATGATTTATAAGTATTTGCATGTGTTGATCTTCAATACCATCTATAAGTATTTGCATATGTTTCTAACTTTGATAATATTTGAGATGTGTTGTATATAATCTATTGGGCTCTTGAGCTCATTCCACTAATCTATTTTTCAGGTAACCACTGAAGATACTTGCCCATAGACAAGTAAATGGAGACCATCAAAGTAGTCTGATACAATCCACTGTTAAGATTGTATAGGAGTAGAAGTTTATTATCTATTTACAGTTTTAGGGCATGAGATCCACATTTAATTTATGTTTGATGTTTTATTAACTTCGGCCATGGGGCCAAGCATTGGTTTGTTATTTCATTTGAACTCAAGCCATGGGGTTAGAGTAACTATCCTTTATGAGTTCATTTATATTACTTCTAGTTGATATGTCACTATCATGTTTAATCATGCATATTATTGATGGTTATGTTTCTGCACTCTGATGTTTTATGGGATGGTTACGAGATGGTTATGAGAAAGAAAGAATAAAAGTAACCTCTCGATTCCTGAATGTTGAAAGCAGGAGAGATCGCATGTTCAACTTGATTCTGTGTCGAGGTACGAAGATACCCAATCAGTGGAGTTTGTGATAGGATTCGGGTGTCAGGGTGTTACAAATGTAGCATCAGAGCTCAGCTAATAGCTTGTTGGAAAAAGCACAGTCAGTAGCTCACTGGGAAAGAAAGTTAGACTGTCACCCAAGGGTGGCATTAAAGCTCAGTTAGTAGAACTACTGGGCAAAGTGTTTAGAGTTAGACAAAAGGTGACTCATATAAGGAGTCAAGAGCTCAGTCAGTAGCTCAATCAACTCATTTAGTTACTGGCTCGGTCAGTAAATCACCGAGCTAGAGTCTAAGGTATAGACTATGAACTGCCAATCTTACAGAGGAGTTGTGTAGTGGAGACATGCATGCTTAAGTCTAGGGAAAAATCTTAGGTATAACTAGGGCATTGTTAAGATAGCACAGTAGAACATAAATAAAAGCTTTTAGGACATAAGCTAGAGATTGATAACATGTGAAATGAAACGCTTGATTGGTTTGGACACGAGATCGGGAGGATCTTGTATCCTTGGCTTCTTTGTGGTATGAGACACATGGGAATTCAAGATATGGAAGAATCCTGGACTCGGAGATTGACAAGCTATGATTGGTTAGTGATCACTGGCTTTGGACGAATTTATTTCCCTATGCTTGGCTGGTATGAGACAGTCTAGTGTAGTGAGGCTTGGGAAGCCGTGGACATCAAGACACTTGCGAAATTGTTTAGGTGTAGTGAAATCTTTAGGTGGAAGCATATGTCGATCGGCAAGAGTGATACGAGATGTTGGATTCAGATGCATGGGTTAAAGCTTGGAATCTTGTTATTCTAGCGTGTTGTTAGTAATTTATACCTAACTGTATGTATGATTGTTTACTTACGTACCTTGCCTATGTGGAAAAATCTCAAAGTATATGTTAGTGTTTTTTAAAATTTTGAGACCAAGTCCTATACCCTGAAATGAACAATTCATTGTGAACGTAGAAGCATAAAATAATATGCACTAAACAAACAAGAACCTAAAGACATGAATGTAGAGTCATGTTAGTATAATGAAAATGAATGCTCTAAGTATATACATGAGAATTCTTCAATCAATTTATGAAGACTGACTGGATCTTTAGTTGTAGATAAATAGCCGGATCCAAGAGACATACTATGAGAGCTGCCGCACTTGATGAGACTGAACCTTAGGGGCAGGGATCACAGGTTAGTCAGACTGAGGCTAATGTTGGAGCTATGCTGACTCCAGAGTTCTGGGATGAGATTACCAGAAGGGTCACTAAGCAGATCATTAGAGTATTGTCGTTGCCATAGATGCAGGCACAGGTGACATTAGAGCTGTAGGTACAGGCCCTACCTTAGGAGCAAATTCCGGTGTAGCAACCGACACTCATTGTAACATCCCAGCCCCCAAGATACTTAATTAAACTTAGCCACATTATTCTTATCGGAGGTTCAGGTCCTATGTTACATTCATAAGTACACAACTTGCATCTTGATTCCTTTATTCTAACTCCAATTGAGCCTTTCATGAGTGTCTCACCCAATTTGATCAATTTTAAATTCAATAAGGCATTACAACTAGAAAAAGAAATATTTTTAACTCTTTATTTATTAAAGAAAATAAAGAAATACATTATTGGATTCATAATGAAGAGTACATAACTCAAAATTTTAAAATAAAAATTTAGCAGAAGTCAAATAATTATAAAGTGGGCAACATGCCTTTACATTAAAAAAAAAAGCTTCTCAAAAATAGAAACTTTCTAACTATCAGATTTTCATTGCTATCATATTCAATTTCCTGAAAATGTTAAAAAGAGATGGGTGAGCACATAGCCCAGTAGATCATTCATCAAACAACTAACTTACTATTTCAAATCACTAACACATCCAAATTCACACAATTTTATACATTAAGTGTTTCATACAACAAGTTGGTTTCAAGTTGACGTTATGATTGAAAGGGAGTCTATTCCCTTGATGTTCTCAATTTAGATACCCCTCTTTAGGGTAGGAAGACATTCTTTTGTTACTTTCCATTGGACGTCATGTACCAAGTAACTCTTAGTTGCACTTTGAAACCACACACTCCAAGCATGTGTTAAGAACACCCATAGCATCCATACGGGTCACTATGACAGTACATGGTTCTTATTTTCACTTTCTCATATTCAAATTCAAATAATCATGATACTAAATCAGAATATTAAATCTCAGAATTTAAACATTTAAGAAAGCATAGAAACACACTTAACATGCTTGAAAACTTAAAAGCAAACCTAAGCTTGGTTTTTAGGCATAGTATGATCTCATGAATGATTAAAAACATGCAACATGCTAAACTAAAATTTAAATATGATCAATCATGCTAAAACTGAATAAATCATGCTGTAAACTGAAAAATAAACATGCATGAACATGCTAGGAACTTGAAATAACAAGATAAAAGTTCTAGAAATCCCTTGTACCTCAATCTAAGTTTCTTGTTGAATCCGACAGAAGTTTCCCATATCTATTACTTTTAGAACTTCAAGAACTTTCAACCACCAACAAAAGCACTCAAAACAACTCACTAGAAGACTGAAATTAAAGCTTCTCACTTGTGAACACGAGAAGTGAGATGAGATGCCAAGAAGAGGGCTCAGAACAAACAAAGAAGGATGTGTCAACTCTTTGCTTTGGGATGAAACGAATAAGAGCATGAGGAGGTTTATATAGAAGTTCAAGAGCACTAGGGGGACGTCTTGGTTAGTCTTGGGCAGCTCACAAAGGTTGGGCAAGTTTCCAAACAAGAGGGGACGGTTTGCATAAAGAGGGCAAGTGTGCTTATGGTTGGCAAGTGGAACTACTATGACTTTCTAATTTAAAAGATCTGAGTACAATCTTATTTCCTAACTATGTGTGGACAAAAAAGAGGTTTAAATCATATTCTAATTCAAATGGGACGTCCCATATGTGCTCATGAAAACTTTTCTTTTTGGTTTCCTTGCTTGCTCATCACACAAACACACAAGGAATACTTTCCCATTCTCTTATTTTTTGGACATCGAGCATGGGTTTACACTATCAGATTTGAGGGGACACCTTATAATAGTCAAAGATGCTCATCTTGGCTCTAGAAAATTATCTAAATAGGGTTGCTCACATGTGTGCACACACATATAAATGGTTGGACCGATTTTGGCTTAAGTAGGTATGGGTGTACACAATCAAGTAAGGGTATATATGGAATCATGTCTCATGGTTTCTAGACCATATAAAACATATACTAATGTTAGTGTACTGAATCATTTGTATGGGACATGAGATCATTTTACAAGGATTCAGATAAAGAAAACATTCCATGGAGCTTTAGGTAAGGTGAGAGTACACATGATCATGGTGTTCTACGCATGTGACTTACACATGCTTAGGGTGGCCATAACTTCATGGGTTTACAAAAATCAAATAAAAATTAATATCTCTTTATTTACAAGGAATTATGATTTATAACATATAGTTTTGGAATCACATGAAAAATAATTAAGAATTTTAATATATAGTTTGACTAAATTAGTTTTCATTTACTTTTTTTATTTAGAACCCACTAAAGGCACTATGAAATGAAAATTCAAATTTTGGCCAATTGTCCTGATTTTTGGATATATTGTTTATTTTGTTAGTTCATGTCATCCCATTTCATTTTGGGTTATTTCGATATTCCGAAGTACCCTAAATGCCAATTCTTTCTAATTTGGACCCCCTGAAGGGCGTTAGGCAAATAAAAACCCTAATCTTAACCAATTGTTCTAATTTTTGGATATGTTATCCAATCAGTTGGTTCATGTCACCTTACTTTATTTTAGATTGTTTTGGGTCCTTAAGGGTCACCAAATGAGACTTTCGAAAACCTGTCAAATTTAGCCCCGAAATGAGTTCGGTTTTATTTTGCACCCAATTTCATTGAATTGATCTTGAATTTCATTTAATTAAATATAGAGTTTTTAGGGTATTACGCTCATGCTAGAGGTTCCAATTCATCAGAGGCCGCGGGAGAAAATTGAGGACAAGGAGCAGAGGGCGATGTTGATAGAGCTACACAAACTTTGCCCTTCCCAATTTGATGGTACATCTGACAGCATGGTTGCACATCATTGGTAACAAGAGTTCGACGAGCACCTGGATGTGCTAGGGACTATAGAACCCTGCAGAGTTGTGCTAGACACACGTCAATTTAAGGGACCATCTAGGACTTGGTGGTGGATGCTGAAGGCAAATCCAAACGCCTTTGTTTGACACATGAACTAGGAAGAATTTAGAGAGATATTCCATGAGATATTATTTCTAGAGGCCACACAAATGCAGATGTAGTCTGAGTTCATCAGATTGACTCAAAGAGACATGACTATGTTTGAATATGAAGTCACGTTCATTGAATTGGCCAAGTTTGCACCTGAACTAATTAGGGACAAGAAAATGAAGGCCTACAGGTTTGTAGAAGGCCTGAAAGTTGAAATTTGCCGAGTGGTAAATCCAATGGGTTTGAAGACTTACATGGAAGTAGTGGAAAAAACACTATTAAAGGAGCGAGAGGTCAACTTTGAGCAGAAGTTGAGAAACAAGGATAAAATACCAAACAATAACAAAGAGTTCCAAGGGAACCAAAAGAAGTAGAATTGAAATCAGTCTCAGAGGTGGCAGACCCAAGGCAAAGTTAACAAACAACAGGCTCTAAGAGAAGGAGCTTGCTACAGTTGTGGAAATAAGGGACATCTTGCTAAGGACTGCCAAAACTAGGGATCACATAGACAGATCCAAGGGCAGAATAATGGTCAGGAAAGGAATCAAGGTGGACGTGGATAACAACAACCACAATAGAGGCAACCCTAACAACAGCAGAAGTAGTGTAGACAAAATTAGACCCGAGTGTTTACTTTTGAGGATGGACAGGCGGACCTAGCTATGGTTGTCGAAGGTACATTTCTACTATTTAATGTTGTTGTTAAGATCTTGTTTGATTCGGGTGCCACTAAGTCTTTTGTATCAGAAGACCTAGTTAAGAGATTACAACTAGTGACGTCCACATCACCAGAACCATTGTATGTATCTACTCCTATAAGAATTACAATGACTGCCTGAAAAACTTGTACACGTGAGTTGAGATTTAGAGATAAACCGATAATTGTCGACCTTAGAGTGTTATTTTTCCATGGTTATGATGTGATAATAGGCATGAACTGGTTAACCCAATACCAGGTTCAGATTGATTGCCTGAGATGGAGAGTCACATTGACTCTACCATCTGGTGAACTAGTGAAGGTCAAGGGGGATATCCAGAGATTACCCCGAAGCCCTATGACCGCTATGCTGTATTGCATAAGGTAGAGTGAGGACTTCACACAAGTTCTGGATGATGATATTAGAGAGCCAAAAGATATTTAGGAGATACTTGTAGTGGGGAAGTATCTGGATGTGTTTCCAGATGATTTACTTGAACTACCACCACACAGACAGGTAGAATTCAAGATTGAACTACATCTAGGCATAAATCCTAAAGCCATTCCTCCCTATAGAATGGTGCTAGTGGAGTTAATCAAACTTAAGACATAGCTGGATGAACTCCATGAGAAGGGATTCATTAGACCTAGTGAATCACTATTGGGAGTTCTTGTACTATTTGTGAAGAAGAAAGATGGGTCAATGAGGTTATGTGTTGATTACAGGAAGATCAACCTAGTGATCATAAAGAACAAGTATCCTTTGCCCAAGAAAGATGAACTATTCGATTAGTTGAGAGGAGCATCTCATTTCTCCAAAATTGATCTGAGGTCAGCTTATCACCAGTTAAAGATTAGGGAGGCACACGTCCATAAGGCAACCTTTAGAACTCGATATGGGCATTTCGAGTACATAGTGATACTATTTGGTTTGACCAACGCACCTGCTGCATTCATGGATTTGATGAATAGAATCTTCTGACAATATCTAGATCAGTCCACATTGATGTTCGCAGACGATATCCTAATCTACTCTAGATCAGAGGCTAAACATGTATAACACTTGAACATCGTTTTGGGAACACTTAGAAGAAATGATTTATATGCCAAGTTTAGCAAGTCTGAGTTCTAGATGAAGTCGATCAAGTTTCTTGGTCACGTATTTTCAGTCGAAGGGATATGAGTGTGAGGAATCATTTCAAGAATTGAAGAAGAGGTTAACTTCAGCTTCCATATTGGTCACACCTACCCATGGGGTGAGATATATCCTATACACAAATGCTTCGCAGAATGGATTGGGTGTTGTGCTAATGCAAAAAGAAAAAGTCATTGCATATGCATCGCAATAGTTGAAGATAAATGAACAAAATTACCCTATGCATGATTTGAAGTTAGCAGCAATTGTGTTTGCACTGAAAATTTGGTGGCATTACCTCTATGGAGGGGAAGTTGACCTCTTCTCTGATTATAAGAGCTTAAAGTACATCTACACCCAAAAAGAGCTGAACCTCAAACAACGGAGATGGATGGAGTTCCCAACGGACTACGACTTCCAACTCCTCTACCATCCAAGAAAGGTTAATGTTGTAGCCGATGCCCTCGACAGAAAGTTCGATAATAGGAATGAGGAGAAAGGGCAAATGTATCAGCTCATTAGTGACTATAAGTTGAGTGTAACCTCGGATAACAAGCAAGCATACTTGTATGATGAACAGAAACATGACAAGTGGATTGTGAATCTGAAAGAAGGCGTCAAGCAAGGCAAGCACGTCGATTTCAAAATTGATGTTGAAGGTATATTGAGACTTGGAGATAAAATCTATATACCAGAAAGTGGGCAGAGTAGAAAAACTAGACTAGATGAGGCTCATTATACTAAACACACAGAACCTCAAGAAAACCTATTGGTGGAGAAGTATGAAAAGGGACATAGCTAAGTATGTCTCTAAATGTCTAACCTGTCAGCATGTGAAGACTGAACACTAAAAATCCTCCGCTTTTTGAGTGGAGGTGGGATAATATTGCAATAAATTTTGTTAGCAGCCTGCCCAAAAATCAAAAGGGTGAAGACACAGTGTGGGTAATTGTAGATCGTCTCACGAAGGTAGCTCATTTCCTACCATCCGATCTACAGATACAGTTGAAAAACTAGGAGAATTGTATGTTAAGGAGATAGTAAGGCTATATGATATGCCCAAGACCATAGTATCAGATATAGATTCCATTTTCACATCTCAGTTTTGTTAGAGCTTATAGAAAGAGTTAGGCAGTAGACTCACTATGAGCATTGCCTTCCATCCTCAGATAGATGGGCAATCTAAAAGAGTTATACTGGTACTAGAAGACATGTTAAGAGCTTATGACCTTGACTTTAAGGACAATTAAAGCAAGTATTTGTGCTTGGTGGAGTTTGTCTACAATAACAGTTACGAGGTGAGTATAAAAATGACTCCTTATGAAGCTATCACCAAGAAGATGATAGAGTATTCATGAGGATTAGTTCTCAAAAAGGGATTAAATGTTTTGGGATCAAAAGAAAACTGTCACTAAGGTTTATCAGTCCATTCAAGATAATTAGATGGGTTGGTGAGTGTGCCTATGAGCTAGATCTACTGAAAAAATCTCCTTGTAATACCATAAAAAATTATACAAAATAAAATAAAATGATAAATAAGAACAAATTCATTTCAAGGATCAATTAGCAAGTTTAATTGCTCAAAACCTCTTAGGGTGTGAGAATTAAGACAAGAAATGATATGAAAAAAAAATGGAAATGAGAAGTCAACGTGAAGTCTTTCCAAGTCAATATGAAGTTTTGCGAAGTTTTCCCAATTCAACACAAGTCTTACCAACTCAATGCGAAGTCTTTCCAAGTCAACACAAAGACTTTCCAAGTCACTACAAAGTCTTTCCAAGTCAACGCAAGTATTTCCAAGTCAACGTGAAGTCTTTTCAAATCAACACAAAGTCTTTCAAAGTCAACAGAAAGCCTTACCAAGTCAATACGAAGTCTTGCAAAGTCAACGCGAAGTCTTTCCAAGTCAACATAAAGTCTTTTCAAGTCAATACGAAGTCTTGCAAAGTCTTTCCAAGTCAACATGAAGTCTTTCAAGTCATTATGGAGTCAACAAATAGATACATATACACATATTGAGTCAATATAAGGTAATTCATATTATACGAATAAATTGTGTGTCCATTCAACATATATAAGTGAAATCTAGTGCACAAACAATTTTTGAAGAAGTAGAAGAGTTAGCAATTTAGTTGGAAGTGATTTCCAGAACATCCACTTCATTGTTTTAGTTTAATACCGTGTTCATGCATGTTTAAATTCTGTTTAATATGCATGTTTAGGTGTGAAGAACATGATTTAATTTTCATTTTAGCATGTATGCCATGTTTACTTGATCATGAAGCTATGCCATGCTTAGATTATGCATGATTAGGCTTATTTTATGAAGAATAGTCATGCTTAATGTTTATATGTTGAACATGCTGAATTTATTTATTTTATTTATGTTTCATGATCATTAGAACTAAATGAAAGAAGTTGAGACTAAGAATCATGTGCTCTCATAGTGATGCAAAGGGACACTATGACTGTTCTTTACATATACTGTGGGTATATGGTTTGCCGTACTGTGTGTTTTAGGCGTAGCACAAAATACTTAGACTATGGGCAAAAGACCTTAAATCTAATGGAGTGTGACATAAAGATTTGTCTTTCCACTCAAAGGAAGGTAATTTGGATAAGAACATTAAGGGATTAGACCCCTTTTTAGTCTAAATTACAACAGTAACAACAAATTGTTTGAATCATTTAATTGTTTACAAGTGTTTGAAATTGAATGTGACATTGGTTTAAGATAATGAATTGGTTGTTTGAAAAAGATCTACTAGACCTTGTGCTCATCCTTTCTCTCTTATCTTTTTAGGGAATTGAATTAAATAATGAAGCATACAAAGGCTTAGAATGCTTGTTTTCAAAAAGTTTCTATTTTGAGTTGTGCATTCTTTCCTTTTTGAAGTTTAACTTTGAAGTGATGTATTCACTTTTATTAAATCAATAAAGACATAGAAAATTTTCTTTTTTCTCTTGTGCAATTGCCTTGGTGAATGTTTTGAATTAAATAAGGCGTCAGATAATTAAATTAGAAAGACAAGTTGTGTATTTGAAATTGTAACCGAACCTTGGCTCGCCTGTGGTTAAACCAAGTTGAAAGTCTCGGGGGTTGGCTGTTACAGTCCTCGATCCTCAAGGTATTCTATGTATTGATGCTACAGAAGTATGAACTAGACCCCTCTCACATTACACATTTGGAGGAAGTTGACATTTACGATGCTACTTACGAAGAACAGACGATTAGGATATTAGATCATAAGGTATAGAGTCTTAGAACTAAAGACATTCCTTTAGTCAAAGTTCTATGGAGACACCATGACCTAGAAGAGGATACCTGAGAGTTAGAGAGCAAAATGCAGAAAATATACCTGGACCTCTTCACCAGGAGTAGCTGACTGTATGACATCGTATAGGTATGTGATCACTTTTAAATTTCGAGGACAAAAATTCTTTTAAGGGGGCATATTGTAATACCTCATAGTATCCTTCAAAAGAAAAAAAATTGCGCGACTGCAGTGGTACCCAAAATCGGTAACGCGGTAGTACATCACGAATCATGAAGAAAAGGTCTCGTGCGGGGACCACGATACTGGGTCAGGGTACGGTTGTACTATGATTGATTTTGAAATTTTGAGACTTGACATGGTATTGCGGTATCGAGTTGGGACACCGTGGTACTGCGATTAGAAAACTCAGAATTTTGAACACAAATGTGATACCGCGGTCTTGGAACGTGGCACTGCGATTAAAAATGGTCCAAATACCACAGTATTGCGATTGAAGATCAGAAATGAAAGTTCTAGGGCACTGGATATCTATATATTATAAACCCTTAAAACCCTAAATGCACCATCTTGCGCTGCAACTAACCCTAACTGCACTGTCGTTCTCCCTTCTTCCCCACTTGTGTTTTGAATCTAATTCAACAAGTCCTAACCCTCTTCTGTTGATAGGAAGAAAGTTATGGGAACAGTGAGGAACTTCTAATAAACGCCATTACAAGCGATTACAGAGGTAAGCAATTAGTTGTATACGTAAAACTATGTTACAAATCATTATATTCACAAAGTTTGAGGTTTCACGCGTTCCACTTCTAACAGACTCTAAACGCATTTATAACATTCCGGTGTGATGAACGTGAAGGAAACAAGAGAGGAACAAGCTATTGTAAGGTGTGACATTCCTCTAACCTGAATGCATGTTGTAGATCTATAACAAGATACATTGAGAATCCCATGTATGGGAGAAACGAGGAATGCACCACAAAGTGCGATTTCTTAGAGACCTTGTGAATATTGCGGTACTGAATGCCGTAATACACTATACACATGAAAAAACAACCTCTCGTTGTCGTGGTTACACAATGACCATTTTGTTTCGGACCTTTCGTGCACAAAATCTTAACCACCATAGTGTTGTTCCTATACCATGGTACTAAGAGACTACCGAAAATTATCTAATAATTATTTTACAATCTCCTGCACATGACACACCTATTTGATTTGAAAACCATTAGATTAGGGGTTTGAAAGGTAGAAATATAATAAATAATGAAAAGTGGTTAATAATCCTTAAAGGCTCAAAACTGAAGGGGCTTTGGGCACAAAAATGAAGAGTAAAGGTAACGAAACAAAGATCAGGTAGAGATGACTATCCTTTCTCTCTAATATTATCTTAGTCTCAAATGTGATGCATGAATGATTGTTTATTGTCTTTATATTGTTTAGAAGCATGTTAGGAATGTGATAATGCTTACTTGTTGGATTGCTGGTTGTTATACATTTATAGCATGACATGTAACTTACGTGTTTTCAATATTGATTCAAAAGCATGCCATCTATGTTACATGATTGATGTGACCTGATGCATGATAATTTATCAACATGTTTAGTGTATATGTATTGTGATGACGAGATAAATTCTGCATGCTAGTGGTCACTCAATAAAGACGATTAAGAGTCTAACCACATACTGAGGCAATGATATAGATACTTTGGTAGTAGTCTGGTGTCATCGTGGGTATTTTTCCACCTTAGGGGGATGTCCATGCTACTGTGGCAGTAGTTGAGAAGGGACTGAGGATTGAGTGAGACCTACAGGTTGTATCATGATGAGGAATTGACCTTTGGGGCATTATTTCCAAGAGTTCAGGCACAGGGGAATATGGAGGAGATTCCTTTTAGTATTAACAACAGCCTAAACAATTGAAATGTTTGAATCGTATAATGATTTATAAGTATTTGCATGTGTTATGATTTTGACTTTGATAATGTTTTAAGATGTGCTGTATATGATCCATTGGGCTCTTGAGTTTACCCCACTAATCTATTTTTGAGGTGATCATTGAAGATAATTGCCCACAGGCAAGTAAATGAAAACTATTGGAGTAGTCTGATACAATCCATTGTTGAGATTGCATAGAAGTACATGTTTATTATCTGTTTACAATTGTAGGGCATGAGATCTACATTTAATTTATGTTTGGTATTTTTATTGACTTCAGCCATGGGGCCAAGCATTGGTTTATTTTCATTTGAACTTAGGCCATGGGGTCGGAGTAATTATCTTTTGTGAGCTCATTTATATTACTTCTAGTTGATATGTCATCCTCATGTTTAATCATACATATTATTAATGATTATGTTAATGCACTTTAATGTTTTATAGAATGGTTAAGAGAAATAAATATTATAAATAGCGTCCCAGTTCTCGAATATTGAAAGCAGGAGCAGCCACACGTTTGACTTGATTTCTTTTCAAGGCGAGAGATGAAGACACCCAGTCAGCGATGTTGGTGACAGGATTCAGGGGTCGGGGTGTTATAGAGTTCGACTCTTATGAGTCTTACTTGCCCATGTTTTATACAAATTGCTTAGCTAAAAAAAAAAAAAACTTTCAAATTTAGTGCAATTAAATATAGAAAAAAACTAAATATATCAACATCTATGTGCTCTCCCAATTTTTTATGTTGACATTGAATTTTTTTCAGTATTTTAGAAATGAATGTGAAGCTGTGTATAATATTATATATAATATTTTTAACACCTAAAAGATTTGGAGCAAATATAAAGAATGATGTTTTTTACGAGACTGTACATACTTTTAATATTTTTCTCAAAATTTTTTGAAATAAATGATTACAATTATATTTTTTTATTTAATATTTATAACTATTAGAAGAATAATGTATGTATACCCATTTATTCAATAATAATTAATGTTACAGTTTACTAAATATATATTTATAACAATTAAACAATTAATTTAATAATTTTATTTTAAAAACATTGCTACCTTTTAATCTTGAAAAGATAGTTATTTTTTTATTCCTTTTCAGCACGGGGGTAAGTTTTAACTAAACATGTATTGTTCAAGTAGTCTCTCTCCTTTTTTTTTTTTTTTTTTTTTAAATCAAGTAATCATATAGCAAATTTGCAGAAAAATGTGCAGTCAGGCACAAGTTTGAATAGTTTTAGTTTCTTTGGGCTTTTATTTTCTTGGAATATAAAATTATGAGGTGTATGAGACAGGGTGGTAGTGTTAATTTCTTTATTGTCTCTGATAGAAAATAATGCATGTGCCTTGCATGAGTTACATATGTACAGAGAAAAATCCAAGCATTCGATCAGTCATTTTAATATTTGTACAGATTCTTTTAAATGGCGTTATGGTTATTTTAAAATATACCCTTCTTATATTTTTATTCTTAATGAGAAACATGTTTGGACATAGCTCAAATATGTCTATTGATTGATATACTAATTTATTCTACCCATTATTCTTGTCATGTAGCACTCACATTACAAGGGCAGGTGCCATTCACAATAATTATTGGTATTTAAGTTTCCCTTTTTTTGATATAAATTAAATATCAAAATAAAAAGATGAAGAAGACTGCTACTAGAATTTGTGAATGATATTCACGTGTTTGAGACTGTATCAGATTGTACTATAAATTGGATGCAATATTGATTCATAAGGCAAATGTCTTTAATCACTTATATAAATTGAAGAGAATATGTAATACACTGAAAAAAGTATAGAAATAAATTTTAGTTAAAAAATAATAAATAATGACAATAATAGAAAAAAATAATATTACTAGTAATAATGATTGATATAATCACACGAACGATATCAATTAATAACAATAATAGTGAAAAAAAATAATATCATAGACTGTAACAACTCACCGCCACCGCCATCAAAACCCACACCCACGTCATAGCACGTCATGACATTGTTACTTACAAGGTATTGTTCTCCTCCTGAGATTTTATTTAGCCTCCGTGGAGTTTTGAGCCCATGACCTAGGAGATAAGTACATTGTTCTTGTAACATTCGTTACCATTGAGCCACTATCATTGATGTTGCAAGAACAATGTACTTATCCTCTAGGTCATGGGTTCAAAACTCCATGGAGGTGAAATAAAATTCTAGGGGGGGAACAGTACCTTGTGAGTAACAATGCCATGACGAGCCATGACGTGGGCGTGGGTTCTGATGGCGGTAGCGGTGGGTTGTTACAATAAAAATGCGCCTTTTTATAGTGGCTTAATGGTAGCGGATGATGAAAGAATTAAGTACTTGAGCCCCAGGTCTTGGGTTCGAATCTCTGCGGAGGCGAAAGAAAGTCATGACGTAGGTGTGGGTCCTAGTGGCGGTGTGTTGTTACATAGACATTAAGAAATGATCCTATAAATGCACTTAGTATACTATGAAAAATAATAATAGATAATATTATTATTGACTGTTTGAAAAAATAAATAAAATGGAATAATAATTAAAAAATAATAACAATATAATAGTAAATTAAAATGACGATAGTTACCATAACAATTCTGATAAAAAATAAATAATTATCATAGGACTTACAATGATGATTAGAAAATAAAGTAAAATAGATTATGCAAAAGCAAAATAAATAAATAAAAATCAATAATGCTAATAAATGATAGTTTTTATAATAAGTGCCCATAATAGGTTTCAAGAATTAATAATAGTTCTAAAAAAAAGAAGAAAATAAATAAATAAATATAAAAATAATTTAAAAATAGAAAGAAAGAAAGAAAAATAAAAGATAAAAAAGAAAAAGGAAGATAACAAAAAAAAAAGGAAAAGGAAACGACATTAAAACAAGAAAGAAAGTTAAAGGATTAAAAAATAGAAGTAAAAAAAATAGAAGAACAAAAATACGTATACATAAAATAAAAAATGAAATAAAAAGAATAAAAAAATAAAACCAAGAGGCCAAAAAAAAAGAAAAAAAAATTATGAATAACAAAATGAACAACAACAAAGAAAAAAGAAGAGAAAGAAAGAAATGATTAAAATAGAAAAAAAAAAGAAGAAAGGACGAATAAGAGAAACAAAGAAAATAAATAGATAAAAAAAGATAAAAAGAAAATTAAAGAAAAAAAGATAAAATAAAAAGGGAGAGAAAGAAGAACCAAAAATGTAAAAGAAAAAAGAGCAAAAAGAAAAAAAAAATAGAAGATGAAAAAAAAGGAAAAAATAATAATTGATAAAAATGAAAAAAATAATAAATAAAAAGAAAGATGTCAAAAAAGAATAGAAGAGAAATGAAATAAGAAAATAAAAAGAAACAAAAAGAAAAAACAAACTAATAGCATTTTAATAGTTATAATTTAATCTACTTTATAAATAGCTTTAGTAAAAAATTAGTTTTCTTTGTTTATAAAACTACTCGCATTTATTCTACATAACAAAAATAAATTTTTATTGAGACGCATTCTTTAAGTGTTATTCTAAGTTTCCTTCCTTTTCAAGATTATTATCTTATTTATTTATTTATTAGAAAGAATTAAAATCTCTTCCTTAATCTACTCCAAGTTTTTCAGTATAAAATGAGTTTTAGCAACCAAATTATTACCTAAAGCCTAATCCTATTTTATTAATAGACTAATTTTTATGCTAACCTTCATATCCAACACCATTTTCCTGCTTCACCTTTGGGTTATACTTGCCCTTGCAAGCAACCAAAGTTGTACATCAACATAGAGAATTGCTTAAAAAAAATGTTATCTCCTCTTTTTTTTTTTTTCCTTCTCTTTTCTTCATCTTTACTTATTAAACTAATACATTTTCTTTGGACTTCATAAAGCATCGTCAACAATGGTATTGGTGTGTTCACCGCTACATCCATGTTCACCAACGCATCCATTCACTAAATTTTTAGTCAAATTTCTTTATCACCGTCTACTCCTCTCTTTTCTTTGTGTATAAGCATCACAAAGAGAGAGAGAGAGAGCAAGAGAGAGAGAGAGAGAGAGAGAGAGAGAAATATACTCTATTAAAGATAGGGAAATAGAGTAACTTGCATGAAATTCTATATATATATATATATATACTCTATTTCACATCACGTCATATGATATATTTTAGGGCATTCGATATATAAATATTTCCCTAACTTGTGCTCAATTATGCCTTACATATTAACATATGTGGAACATACTACAATATAGTATTTCATGTCACATCATATATATACATATATATAACAATACATTGTTTTATAGCGCTAGTCATTATCTATTAAAATACATATAACCAAACAGAAAAAAATTAAGAGAGATGGAGAACAATAAGTGAGAGCTAAAGAAGGAACCAAGAATCACCAAATACGTGGATATGATTACTCGATTTCTATATATTATTTCGGTTTTAATATTTTATGCATTTATGCTTAATGTCACACTTTGAATTTAGGATCATGATAGTGTGCCTTATATGTAATGTGATTGCTTGGAAGCATGTGCTTAAAATTGTTGATTAAATACATTTATTATGTGGGATGTGGATGTACAAGAACTTGTTGAATTATTTATACCATGTTTGTTCCATAGGATGTCTTGAATGATAATATATATTGATATGTGGTATCTATGAGGAATATAAGTGTGATAATCATTGAAAGAACACTAAAAAGATATAAATCACGTATTGGCGTGATTTATCTGTATTTAATCACTGTGGGTATTATCCCTAGATTGAAAAGCTTGGCATGGTGCATTCGTATTTGGTCACTGTGAGTAGTTTCCCTAATGTGAGAGGCTAAGTTTTATGATCATGGATTAGTAAAACAACACTCCTGAGAATGATCAATATATATGATTTTGTCCCAAGTTTACTCGCAGGTTTGATTCTTATCTTTAGGGGTGCCCTTGATAATCTAATGTCTTTTTTGAGAGATGTCCTTAAGGGTTTGATGCTTACCTTTAGGGGTGTCTTTAATAGTTTGATGTCTGCTCTGAGAGATGTCTTTGAGGATATGATGCTTACATTGAAAGTGTCGTTGGACTAAGAGATGTCTTTGAGGATATGATGCTTACATTGAAAGTGTCGTTGGACTAAACTTTGGACTGATAGATATTATATCTAAGAGAGCGAAATACCAAGGATAATCCTTTCCATCTTAACATTAACCTTAAACAGCTTGTTGTTCAAAAAACCTAATGATTGACAAGTGTTTGACATGTATGTGAATATTTGACTAAAATAATGTATGAAATATTTAGTTTGATCCATGGGCTCTTTGAGCTTACCCTTTATCTAACATTTTTAAGTGCTCAATGATTTTGAGCCCTTGAGTATTCATGAGAAGATGTTTTTGCAACGTAATTCTTTACCCTTCTATTTAGTTGTGTTAGAATCGTTGGTCCAAATTCTTTATTTTTATATAACATCAGTCTTTGGAGCTCATGTAGGCAACTAGGGCCAATTTTTAGATTTGTGTAGTTAAGATTAGTATCTTATTTGAACATATGGTTGCCTAGTAAAGGATATTGGTAAGTGTTTTGGATATTGATCAATAGTTATTAATTAGAATACCTATATTTTCATGTAATATACATAGTTTAATAACTTGATGTTGTGAAATTTTTTCATAACTTGATAATGATATACTATATGAAATGGTGAGTCCTGGAGATGATCAAATAATTAGAAAAGAGACTTGGTAACATCTCGTCTCTCAAGTGACCCTATTGATGTTGGGAAAAGAATGTTGAAATTATGATCATATATTTTTATATTTTTTATATTTTTTATATTTTTTTATCAAGTTTATTTTTGTAATTAATATTGTTGTACCAGGGTGTTCTAGTAAATGTGCCCTCCGAGATGGCCTTCAGGAGGCGGGGTTTTATAGAATAATCTCTCACAAAAATGAATATTTCTCTTTTTTTTTTGGTATACATCACACCACTTTTCAAATAGGAGAATAAACCTATTTATGTAATAGACCAATGGCACAACTTGAAGACAAGTACTTTTTGGTTTAATCAAAAGGCATGTATGATTTTAATGAACTATTTCCAACAAACTCCCACTCGCACATGATATATATATATATATATATATCGTGTGTGCCATTAAGGTTTGAATATTTGTGAGCAACTTTTCCACTCACACATGTGTTATATATTTCCTTAGTTGATCGCGCACATGATATATATATATATCGTGTGTGCCATTAAGGTTTGAATATTTGTGAGCAACTTTTCCACTCACACATGTGTTATATATTTCTTTAGTTGATCGTGGTTATATAAGGATGCTGATAGAGCTATAAAAGCTTCACCGTCCTTCATTTGATGGTACTACAGATTGCATCTCAGCTGACCAGTGGTTCCAGGAGATGGAGGAAATTCTCAATGTACTGAAGCTAACTGGGTTAGGATAGGTGGCACTGGCCATGCACCACTTCAAAGGACCAGCTAGAAATTGGTGGCGTATGATGACGATGAACCCTAACACAGATTTGGGTGTTCTGAGTTGGGAGGACTTTATGGAGATCTTCTATGAAAAGTTCTTGCCGGAAGTGACCTTGAGCAAGCTATAATAAGACTTTGTCTGACTGAATCAAAGGGACATGATTGTAGCTGAATATAAAAAGAAGTTCATAGAGCTCACCAAATTTTCACCAGACTTGATTAGGGAATAAAGAATGAAGGCTAGTCATTTTGCACAGTGTCTCAAGATGGAGATTTGAAAGATAGTGAAAACACTGAGCCTAAAGACTTATAAAGATGTTGTGGAAAAGGTCCTAACTCTGGAACAAGAGATCAACTTAAAACAACGGGTGAAAGGAAAAAACAAATGGGTCGGGAATGAGAAGGATCATTAGGAGGCCTAAAAAAAGAACAAGAATGGTGGGAAGGCACCATAGAGACAGGGGCAGAACAAAGAAGAGTTTGGAGAATAAGTAAAGAAGCTAGGACTGTGTTATTTGTGTAGGCAAAAGGGTCATATTGCAAGAAATTTCTCAACTACAATAGCTTAGGTGCCTTAGCAGCAGCAACAACAAAACACTTAGGGAAGAGGTCAGAATGGTCATCCTCAAGTCAGACGACAACAACAAAATGCCAATTAGGGACAGAACTACGACTATGGTCAGAACTAGGCCAGAATGTTTGCTACTGAGACTCAGGAGGACCAAGTCCATGAGGTGGAAGGTACATTCCTGTTATTTAACGTTGCTGCGAGACTATTGTTTGACTCGAGTGCCTTTAAATCTTTTATCTCTGAAGAACTAGTTGATAGGTTACAACTTGTGACAAAAATACTATTCATAACTTTGAATGTGTCCACACCAATAGGGACCACTGTGACTTCAAAAGGAATGTGTAGTTGTGACCTAAGGTTCGGGGATAAACTCATAATAGTTGATCTATATACTTTACCTTTTTATGTCTATGATGTGATCTTGGGGATAGATTGTCTTAAGAGACACGTGACCATAACCCTACCTTCTGGGGAAATTATAGAATCAATGAAGATATGCAAAGACTACCGAGAAGTCCAACCTTAGCCACGATGAACTGTTTAAAGAAGAAGAATGAGTTCGAGGAACTATCTAAAGAAGAACCTATTAAACTGAAGGAAATCCAAGACCTAGCAGTGGTTAGTGAGTACAAGGATGTGTTCCCAGATGACTTACTCAGACTACCACCTACTAGAGAATTAGAGTTTAAGATTAAACTTCACCTTGGAACCAACCCTATAGCCATACCTCTTTACCGAATAACTCTAGCAGAATTGATTAAGTTGAAGTCTCAACTAAAAGAGCTCAGGGAGAAAAGATTCATCAGGCTAAGTAAATCACCCTGGGGAGCTCCAGTATTATTTGTAAAGAAGAAGGATGGTTCTATGAGATTTTGTGTCAATTATCGAAAGTTGAACCAAGCTATAGTGAATAATAAGTATCCTTTGCCAAGGATTGATGACCTATTTGAAGAACTGAGAAGAGGCACTCATTTTTTAAAGATTGATCCTAGGTCGAGATATCACCAATTGAGAATCAGGGAGTTTGATATACACAAGATTGCCTTCAGAACAAGATATGGACACTTTGAGTTCATCGTGATGCCCTTCGGTTTAACCAATGCCCCGACAACCTTCATGGACTTGATGAATCGAGTGTTTAAACATTATCTTGACCAGTCTGTGGTGGCATTCATAGATGAACAAAGAGAAGCCACTCATTTCTCAAAAATTGATCTTAGGTTGAGATATCACCAATTGAGAATCAGGGAGTCTGGTATACACAAGATTGCCTTCAGAATAAGATATGAACATTTTGAGTTCACCGTGATGCCCCTTAGTTTAACCAATGCCCCGACAGCCTTCATGGACTTGATGAATCGAGTGTTTAGACAATATCTTGACTAGTTTATGGTGACATTCGTAGATGACATCCTAATCTACTCAACTCAGAGGCTGAACACTTAGAACACTTGCAAATAGTGTTGGAGACCCTCAGAAGACATCAATTATATGCCAAGTTCAGCAAATGTGAATTCTAGATGAAGACAGTCAAGTTTTTTGGTAACGTAGTATCAGCAAAAGGCATCTCTATAGACTCGAAGAAGGTGGAAGTTGTAATGGACTGGAAGCAACCTAAGACAGTTATAGAGATTAGGAGCTTCTTAGGCTTAGCTGGATACTATAGAAGGTTCATCGATCCAAGATTTCTCCAAACTAGTAAGACCTATGACCAAGCTACCCAGGAAGGGAGTTAAGTTCGATTGGGATGAGAAGTGTAAACAACCATTCCAAGAACTGAAGAAGAGATTGACTATGACCTTTGCCCTAGTTACTCTAAGCCATGGTGTTACCTATACCCTCTATACTAATGCTTCACTGAGTGGACTGGGAGCAATCTTTTTGCAAGAGAAGCAAGTAGTCGCTTATGCTTCGCAACAACTAAAGGTCCATGAGAAGAATTACCCTACTCACGACCTAGAGTTAGCAACCATTGTATTTGCCCTGAAGATTTGGAGACACTACCTCTATGGTGAGAAATTTGATTTGTTTTCAGATCACAAGAGCTTGAAGTACATGTACACCCAAAAAGAGTTGAACCTCAGGCAACGAAGATGGATGGAGTTCCTTAAAGACTATGATTTCCAATTACACTACCATTCGGAGAAGGCCAATTTGGTGGCCAATGCATTGAGTAGAAAGTTTAACAAACAAGAGGAAGAAAATGGCTAGATGTACCAGTTGATTAAAGATTTTAGGTTGGGTGTAACCTTGAATGACAAACAACCCACCTCTATAGCATGTCTTGCCAACCAGATATACTACATCAGATTAGGGAAGAACAAAGACAAGACCAGTGGCTTGTAGGCATAATCGAAGGAGTTACACAGGGAAAACATATTGACTTCAGGGTAGATGCTGAGAATACCCTAAGGTTCAAAGAAATGATATGTGTACCTCAGTATGGGTAGAGTAAGTAGACTATACTCGATGAGCTTATTAGACTAAGTATACAACATCCTAGTGGAGATAAGATGTACCATGACCTTAAAAAGATTTACTATGGAGAGGAATGAAGATAGATGTGGCTAAGCAAGTTGTTAGGTGCTTAACTTGTCAACAAGTAAAAACAGAACACCGAAAACCCTCTAGAATGTTAAAACCACTCCCTATCCTCGAATGGAAGTGGGATAACGTTGTAACAGACTTCGTCAGTGGTTTACCTAGGAACCACAAAGGAGAAGACATTGTTTGGGTAATTGTGGATCATCTCACTAAAGTGGCTCATTTCTTGTCAATCAAATCCACATACCAAGTCAATAAGCTAGGAGAACTCTATGTGAAGGAGATTGTAAGGCTTCATGGTGTGCCTAAGACTATTTTATCTAATAAAGACTCTTGCTTCACCTCACAGTTCTGGTTGAGTTTAGAGAAGGAGTTGGATACTAAACTCACCATGAACACTACTTTTCACCCTCAGACAGATGGTCAGTCTAAGATAGTTATCCAAACCTTGGAGGAGATGTTAAGGTCTTATGAAGCTCTTTGTGGAAGACCCTGCAGATCACTAAGTTGTTGGGCTGAACTTGAAGATCATGTACTCACTAGGCCAAACTTGGTGGGAGAACAAACAATCAAGTCAAACTAATAAGAAAGAGGTTGGTTACAGCTTAAAGCCGTCAGAAGAGCTATACTTACATGAGAAAGGGAGCCATAGAGTTTCAAGTGGGTGACAAGGTGTTTCTAAGAATTAGTCCTCAAAAGGGCATCGATAGGTTCGTGTTCAAAGGGAAGTTATCACCAAGATTTGTGGGACCCTTTGAAATACTAGGAAGAATCAGGGAATGTGCTTATGAGTTTGATTTACCTAACTAGATGACCTTAGCTCATATCATGTTCCATGTGTCTATATTGAGAAAATATGAACCAGACCCCTCTCACATCATCCACTGGGAGGAAGTGAACGTTCAGTATGATGTCACATACAAACAAGCAGCTGTTAGAACCTTGACCACAAAGTGCAAAGCCTAAGAACTAAGGATATTCCCTTAGTTAAAGTACTGTGGAAGCATCATGGGATGGAAGAAGCTATATGGGAACTAAAGAGAGAAATGAAGGCCAAATACCCACACATGTTCACTAGAAATTTTTGATTTTGTACAAATTTTGGGGACGAAATTTGTTTTAAGGAGGGTAGGTTGTAATACCCTGTAATCCTGTGCTAACTAAAATGAAACAATTCAATTTCATTTAATTGAATTTTGGTAAGAAATGAAAACGGGTCCATTTCAGGGATAAATTTAGCAGGTTTAAAACTCTGTTTTAGTGAATCTTAAGACCTTAGAATGGCCTGAAATGACATGGGATGACACGAATTGATCAACTAGACAACATATCTAAAAATCAGCTCAATTGACCAAAAATTAGGGTTTTATTTGCCTAATACTCTTCATTGGAGTCTAAATTAGGGAAGTAAATGAAATGAGGAAATTATAGTTTGGAAATGTGCATTATTTTGATATGAACACAAAAATATATGTTAAAGGCCTTAATTCTTATAAAATAATGAGATATGAATTTTTATTAAATTCATGTGGATCCACAAATACTTGGCCACCCCTAAACATATGCAAGTTACACAGGTGGAACACTTTGATCATGTACGCCCATGCTTTATTGTGGAAAAATCGGGCCATGTGTGTGTGTGCACACATGTAAGCAACCCTAATTTAGACGTGTCTAAATGATGAACCATAAAACTCTAGTCGTCACACACAAAGGAGAAACCAGAAATCACAAACAAAAAGTTTCCTAAACCTAAATGTACACTATCTGGGCGCCAACTATGGAGATTACCATCATACCATTCCATGCCTAGTTTTCATGCTTAGGTTATTTGAATTATGAAGTATGATATGTATTGTTTTCATGTTTTTTAAATGGTTTTTTTTAATGTTACTATTCTAATTTTGATTCAAGAATATGTGAGAATTAAGTTTAACACTTTGAGTTTATGAACCACGTACTATCATAGTAATCTAATTGATGCTATGGTTGTTCTTTACATATACTTAGTGTATATGGGGCTCATCATTGCGTGTGGATGAGTATAACCCAAAGTACTTGAAAAGTGGACATGAGATCCTTTTCCAATGGAATATAACAAAATAAATTGTTGTTCCATCCAAGAGTAGAGTGCTTCGATAAGAACATCAAGGGATTAGAACCCCTTTCAGTCTTAATGTCAATTATAA
>JAJIYU010001711.1:0-34125 GCA_030144865.1 Tinospora cordifolia
CTACTTTGAAATTTAAACAAGCCTGGAAACATTTCTATTTGATTATAATTGAGATAAATAATAACTTTATATAATTATAGTAGAGAAAAGTGCTTCTCTTATGTGATTTTCTTTAGGAAACTAGAGATACATTATAAACTGAATAAGACTACTACTGAAGTTACAAAGCACGAGAGGTTCTTCCAAATTAGAGACTAAGGTTTCAACACTATATTGTACCACCTCCTTGACCAGTCACTCAAACTAGAACCCTTTAAAGGTTATATGCAGTTACCTAGCATGAAAATAGGAACTTGGAGCTTTCCCATGCAAGACTTTTCTGCGCAATTCTTTATTTCTTCAGTTCACACCACCAGAAAGAATAAGGAAAAGAGAAAAAAGAAAAAAAAAATTCAATAGTTAGTTCTTGGCCGTTCATGAATGTACCCCATTGGGAATTGGACAAATTCCCTACAGTGATGGATGAAAGAGAAGGAAAGGCAAATTCCTTTTCCCCAAAAGAGAGAAAGAACAAAGAATAAAAAGGTGGTTAGCTGTTCTGTGTTGTTTTAATAAACAAAACCAAAGGGAAGGGATGCTCATCAGGGGATATTTCCTCTAAAGCAAGTCCACTGTTTAAGCTTTCCACAAATGAAGAGAATCCCAAGATCTTTAGAAGCCAAATGAGCTTCCCTCATGGAGTTGGGCTGAGATTTGTGGTCTTCGGGATGGTTAATTAGGTCTATCAATCAGGATTTGGTGGGAAATCTCTAAGAATCAAAGATCCAACTTAATTTATCCTTGGCTTTAGTAAGACCAGCACAGCCTTAAATGTGACGCAAAGAAAAAATTACAAAAGAAAAAAACCAACTTCATGTTAGTACTTAAGTTTCTAGAAAGTGAGATTTCAAAAGATATACCACCTACCATAAATCTGAAGGTAAAAGAAGCAAAATTAATATGAAGGGATGGATGGTCAGTAGGAGTTTATCATGAAGTGATGCAAAATTGTGGTTCCACACCAAATGCCTTTGCAAAAGCAGATATCTTCCTGATTCTTAGTAAGAGTCTCACCTCGGACAGAAGGGATTGGTAATTACAGTTAATGAATCCAAGAGCATAATGGCAAGATGTCTAAAGGAGGGTTGGTTAACTTCTCGCACAATGCAGATTTTGGCCTCCTCAAAAATATACATGGCGCTCTCTACCTGACTCACCTTCACTTTTTATCATTGGAACAAAAGTAACTTGTAGGATTGCTTTCCTTGCTACACTTTGGGCCATATGGTTGGAACAAAATAATAGTCTTTATCAATATAGAGAACTGCGTAAAAGCTATGGGAGGAAATCAAACTTACAGATAGTAAATGGATTTATGCTTCCTCTTTAGCTTGTGGATTTAATATTTCTCAATGGTTATTGGATTGGAATAGTTGTATGTACGTGACTTAGTTCACATGGGAAGGTTGGATGTAGAAGCATGTTATCCTATGTATCGCCATTTCTGACCCTTATCTTTTCTTTCTGAGTTTAAATATAAGCTTATAGTCTGATTAGTTTCTCCTAAAAAAAGTTCAAGGGCTCCCATTGACGAGCTACAGGCAAGCCATGCATTCCATTTACTGTCTACAGTTCCCTGAATATCCATCATTATCTTAGTCCACAGTGAATTAGACCTTTTCCTAGAGGAATCTCATAGAATTGTTCCAAAGAGAGCTTTGTTCCTTCTAGCAATGCTCTTTTACCAAATCTCTTTTTTCAACCTACCTTGACCTGAGTCGTAAGTAATCAAATAATGCCTTCTTCCTAAGAACCTTTTCCAATAAAAATTTCTCATGTGTTAAATAGTATCTTTCCATCCTTTACGAACCTTAAATAAAGATAAATAGCAAGATTTCATATTTATTCATGCATAAATTGTGTCCTAAGCAAATAATAATTGAAAACTGTGGTGGTCCTGAATTTTGCAAAACTATTTACCTCCTACTGGAGCAAATATAATATTTTTGCACTCTATGAATATTACTTTCAAACAAGTGAAAAAATGTATAATTAATAAAACAAAAAGTACGCACACAAAAGGGACCAACCCGACCCCTAGAAAGGCCCCAGTTACACACCAGTCAATTGTAGAGAAACCACCCCAATAACAATAAAATATTTTATAAGGTTCTTTACAAATTTTATAATAAACTCTCTAAATTATTCTTGCATTACACGTTATAGTTTGTAAATACCTATTTTTAATTTTTCAATTAACTTGTAGCTAAATTTATCTACATTATCTATTTATTTATTTTATTTATTTTTTAACTTTACTTTTAGATTAATATTAACTATAGACTTAGTACTTGATAGAAAAGTGTAAACAAAGTGGATACATATAACCATCCATGTAGTTGGGAAAAGGTCATCCTGAGTTGAGGATTAGTATTTCATTTTATTATATAATACATTGAGAAAAAGGTGAAGCCAAAAATTTGTCTTCTTGTTGAGATTATGCTTGCCTAGTTGATTGTTTTTCTTTTACACAGCAGGATAAACAGTCTTAAATAGAGTCTTGATCAACAGAAAAAAAAAAAAAGGAAACATAGTAGATAATGTAAATCAACACAATTCCTTAGTCACAAATAATGAAATAAGCATCATAAGGATAAAAATCTATGCCACCCATCATATTAGCATCCATGAATTCAATGACAACCAGCCATGCAAGAAATATTTGATAGGGATAGGCAGACGTCCCTATCAAAGTAAACAATACAATTTAACATTTCAGAAGTGATTTGGGAGGAGAAACACAATAGAATTTTCAAGGAAAAACACTGGTCTATGGAACTTTTGGGGGAGATCCCAAATTTTGCTCCCCTACTTGGGTTTCAGTTTCTAGGCTAGCCAAAAGGTATAGTTTTGAGTTCGAGAAATCTAATTGGGAAAATATTCTTTGAAGTTTCTAACAAACCCCTGTTTGTATACCTTGTTCAGTAGGTAAAGAATTATCTTGCTTTATTTTATATAACTTCAGGTACTTTCAGGTTGGATCATTCTTGTGCACATTTTTTTTTTATATTTTCTGAAAATATTTTATTTATTCTGAATAAAGGTTTTATTTCTTGTACAAAAGAGCAGTAACTTCAGGTCACATCTTCATTGACAAGTCAAGTTATTATGAGTAGAGCTTTTATTTCTTCTAAAAAACAGCAATAACTTCAGGAATCACATCTTTGTTGACTAGTCAAGTTTTAGATTTATCATCAAGAAATAATAAAAAAGAATAATCAAGAAAAGATTGTGCCTACAGTTACTGGAAAATTATAGTAAAAGGTCTCTTTAAAAGAATGGTTAAATCTATAACTACATATGGGCATGAACTAAGGCCGCCATGTTGTGATGAAATTAAAAACTCATCACTAAAAAATGATATGAAATATATGGAGGATTTGTTGTCAGAAACATGGTATGAAAATTAGCCAAATTTTAACAAAATTAGCTGAATTAATTAAGTAACTTAAATAATAGAAGCAAAATTCATTGATAATTATAAATTACAAAATTTTGTCGAAATCTTCCAAAATCTTAGCGACATTCACTTAAAATTGAAGTTTTGACGATTTTTGCATAAAAAAATTCATAAAGTTATAAAAGAACATTTTTTATTAAAAAAAATCTATGTGATATACAGAGATTTTTCTATACAGTCTTAGAGATTATCATAAAAAAAACTCTATAAATAAAGAAGATTAAAGGTGAGATATATGCAATTGGTGAGTAGCTATTCAAGAGAAATAAGAATGAGTTGTAACTTGGAGTTTTACGTTTGCAAGACTATTAGAGTTTGACGATAAATTTCTCTTTTTATTTTTTTTTATAATAGTTTTAACTTAACGTGCTCGATGTGTATTAAACATTGTTAATGTTAAAATACACGTTCGAAATCATTACATGTATACTTTCATAAATAAATCTATTTATTTATGTTTGTTTTTATCATTTTTGATAGAAATTATTTTTCGATGTTGACAACTTTTTATAAAAATTCTTTCAAAATTCTTGAACTCTTCGAATTAATTCTAATTTTCAAAGGTCGAAGTTTAGGGCAAAGTCAAATTTTCGTTCCTTTGTCAGAACATAAACATGAATGGAGTAGGAAGGGATGGCCAACTATGTCAGATGGCTTCAAATGGTAGAAATATAATCATCGTTAATTCTTGGTGAATAGTGCTAAGGGGAGCGCATTCCTTAAATTTTTTTGTTGCATCTGATTTTGTGAAAAATATTGAAGACTTGTTTCATCTACTTGATGATGTTGTTGAAGAGGCAAGAGAAGAAAACATGTGCAAGTCATTACTAATGGAGCACAACATCTGCTAATGCAGCAAGGAAGTTGATGGAAAAAATTAATAAAAAGGCTTGTTTTGGTCTCCAAGTGCAAACCATTGCTCAAATTTGATGCTCAGCCTAGTGTGATCGAAAGGAATAGAAAAATCATTACCTCTATAATCATTGTTGGTTGTCGAATTTGATGAGGAAATTCACAAGAGGGGAGGATCTAGGGAGGCTAAGAAATAATTCATTTTGCCATTGCTACTTGATGATGAAGACTTCGTAATTCAATGAATATTGGTTGTTATGTTTGCAACATTATTGATAAGAGAAGGGAACGTCCATTGCATAGACCTCTATATGCAACATGTTACTTTGGTCTTTAGTATGATCTCACCTTTAAAATGGATCTTGAAGTTCAAAATGGGTCATATGACTGCACAAACAAAATCATTACATGTACTAGAGAAAGAATTGTCTTTGTTGATTAAATTGACTTATTTAAAAGAGTTGACAGCTTATTTGGAAGAGAAATAGCTAGACTTTCAAGAGCCCAAAACAACCTGGTTTGTGAAAATTAAAAAATATTTTCTTCATTACATTCACTTAATAGTATTTGTATATATAATTAGTAGTTATTAATTAGCAATCTATAATTTATGGAGAATTATGGAGATAGAGCGTTTGATTTGAAAAAGTTGTCTATGGAGATTTTTAGCCTTACTTGTAGCTCTTCACATTGTGAAAGGAACTAGAGTACATTTGAACATGTTAATTTTTTAAATTAAAAGTCATCACACAATTACATAAGTCATAATTGACAACAATACCAGTTATCGAGTTGTTTTTTTTGAAATAGAAACTAGAACTTTATTAATAATATAGACTTGTGAGGTTGGACGAGGAGTCCATACAAAACGAAAATTCCCTTACAAAAGACTTTGCAAAATTGAGGGCCATCCCCTCATCCATTCCCCCAGGAAATACGCGCCTTCCCATTTTGTATTAGCTACCCAAACTGCAAAAAGATACACTGCTTTGTGAACAATGCTACTAATGTCCACCCTTACATTTCTAAATATACAACTATTCCTAGATTCCCAAGTAGCTGCCCAGATAGCATATCTTATCAAACACCAGAACCGTTTGAGTCTGTGCGGAATCGAGGCTGAGATTGAGAAGGAGAAAGGGTCTTCTGTCGGAGGAGAGATAACAGGCAGAAGATCACGCCAAAATTCCCAGACGGCTTTCAACGACCTGCACTACCAAAAAAGGTGATTGACGTCTTCTTTAGCGTTCCTGCACAAACAACACCAAGAAGGAAAAATGTATCTATTAGGCACTTTTAACTGCATTTCAAAAGCGCAGTTTAATTTGCCTAAGGCTACAAGCCACATTAATATTTTAGTTTTCATAGGAATGGGAGATTCCCAAATAGAAACAAATCTATTATCTGCTTCACTTCCATTGTCTGCACCCAACTGCCCCACGAAAGCTTCATAGCAAGATTTAACGAAGAAGATGCCACTATCTTCTTGAGTCCATCTCCAAGAATCTTTTGTGTCCCCGAGCTGGACTCGGTCCAAATTCTGAAGCAAGTCAGCCAAATCTTCAATTTCCTCCTCCTTCAATGGTCTCCTAAAGTTGAAGTTCCAACCAGAATTGATGTGGGGATTCTCCGGGTCATTACTCATCATCTACTGTAAGGAGGCCTCCAAATGCCTAGTCAACCTATAAAGTCTCGGGTAATCCTCTTTCAGGGGTCGCCGTCCCCTCTAGGTATCTTCCCAAGCCTGAATTTTAGTGCCATTGCCCAGTCTCCATTGTATATAATTCAAGAATCTGGGGTAAATAGAAAAGATATGTTTCCATGGAGATCTTCCTGAGACCCTGCTATTGAGACCTGCTGACATATCATTATGAGAGGTGTCGTGAATGCTGGAGATAACCCTTCTCCATAGGGAACACTTTTCCGTAGCAAATCTCCATAGCCACTTAGCGGACAAGGCTAAATTTCTGAATTCCATGAAGCCTACTCCTAAACCTCCTCTATCCCTTTGTCTGCAAACTTTGTCCCATCCTACTAAGAATTGAGGCTTCTCAGCACATTCGGATTTCCAGAAAAAATTCCTGATGCACCTTTCTATCTCTTTCCTGATAGTTACTGGCATATGGAAATTGGCCATGAAGTACGAGGGAAGAGCTTCTAAGACAGATTTAATTAGGAGAAATCTGCCTCCTATGGACAAATAGCTTCCTTTCCAGCCTTCGATTCTGTGCTTGACGGTCTGTATCACCGGATTCCAAAAGTTAATCCTCTTACTATTGCCTCCGAGAAGTAAACCCAAGTAATTGATAGGCCAATTTCCTGTAGAGATATTCAGAATGCGTTTTGCATTGGACAGGTCCGAAGAATTTAGGTTAATGCCAGCAATCTGGCTCTTATGAAAATTAATCTTTAATCCTGATATTAGAGAGAAGCTTTGAAGGACTCCCCTGAGTAGCCTCTAGCTACGTTTGTCATTGCTGAGGAAAAACAAGGAATCATTGGTGTATAGAAGATTCGATAATCTGATTTTGTTTCTCTCTACCTCGAAACCTCTCAAGCCATGCTATTTGGCTTTTTTTAGGATGCCTTGAAGGCCATTTGCTGCCAATATGTAAAGAAAAGGGGAGAGAGGGTCTCCTTGTCTCAGACCTCTAGAAGCCCTGATCTTCCCTATTGGTCTTCCATTAATGAAGATAGAATAATGAACAAAGGATAAACAACCCAGAATCCACTTACACCATTTGGGACCAAAGCCTTTTTTTCTCAGGACATGAAGAAAGTAATGCCATCTAACTAAGTTGTAGGCCTTGTAGAAGTCAATTTTCACCACTATTCCTTCCTTGTGGCTATCCCTATAGTCTTCGACGGCTTCATTTGCTATGAGGACCGTGTCAAGAATATGTCTGTCTTTAACAAAACCTAGTTGCGATTCTGCTACTGTGTCCTTGATGACTTCCTTTAATCTTCTCATCAAGACTCGGGCTATTATTTTGTAAAGGCTAGTAACCAAGCTTATTGGCTGAAAATCCTCTACTCTCCTAGCTCTATTCTTCTTAGGGATGAGCTGAATATAGGTCTCGTTGGTGCATCAGTTAATAATACGAGAGTTATAAAATTCCATAACCGCACTGGGAACATCCTGCCGAAGAATTGCCCAATTTTTCTGGAAGAACATGGAGAAGCCATCTAGACCTGGGGCCTTTTCCCTGTCACAATGAAAGACAACATCCTTGACTTCCTCTTCTGTAAAGGTTCTTTCTAGCCAATAACTTTGTTCATTTTAAATGGGGTTCCAATCTACTCCGTCGACTATCCACTTTGGCGAATTGGGGTCGGAGTATAATTGGAAAAAATACAAGAGAATATGCTCCTTGATCTTTGCCCTGGAATCAACCACTCTGCCTTCTTCCACTTTGAGATTTGAGATGACCACACGATTTCTTCTCGTATATAGCACTCTATGGAAGAATTTAGAGTTGACGTCACCTTCCTTTGCCCATTTGATGCGGGCCTTCTGACGAGCAGTTCTTTCGATTAGAATATCAATCGTGTGAAGCTGAGACAGAACGTGAGCCCTGCTTTCTTTTCTTTCGTTAAAAAGGCCAAGTTGTTCTATCTGCTTGTCGATTCCTTCCAGTTCCTTCTTAAGACTAGAATGCTTACATTGGTCTTCTGAGGGAAAATTCTTACTCAACCCTTGCAGTTCCATCTTTAGACTTTTGAGCTTTGGCACGAGTCTGTAACGTTGCCACTGAAATTCAGCAGGTCTGTTCCAACACCTCTAAAGGATTTTCTGGAAATTCAGCCGATCCATCCATTCGTGCACGAAACGGAAAGGAGAGGGGCCCCATTCCACCGGCTTGGAGTTGAGGATGATAGGCCAATGGTCTGAGGTGGTTCTTTGCATGGTGTAATGGTTGGAAAAAGGAAACGTGGATTCCCATAACAGATTAACTAAGAACCTATCTAGTCTGGATAATGTAACCTGATCCCTATTATTAGTCCAAGTAAACTTGGCATTCTTCAGCTCGATGTCTCTCAACTGCAACTCATTAATCAAATCATCAAACTGAGACATCAAAGAATCGAAATATTCCCCATTGCATTTCTCCTCCAGTCTTCTAGTTGCGTTGAAATCGCCTTCGATGCACGACGGGCCAAACAAGATCTCTGAAAGGGCTGCCAGCTCGTCCCAAAATTCTTGTTTCTCACTATTCGAACATGGGCCATAGACCACTGTAAGCCACCAATCATTCTAATTTGTTCCTTTCAGTTTGACCGATAGGGAGAACCGTCCCTCGAATTTATCAACCACCTCCACAGATTTGGTATCCTAGACGATCACGATGCCTCCGGCCGTCCCTGAAGTAGGGAGGCATGCCCAATTCAAAAAGCGACGTCTCCACAGGCTTGCAATCAGGTCTGCTAGGCAAGTTTGCTTCTTAAATTCTTGCAAAGCGATGATATTGGGCTTGGCTTCCAGAATCGTGCAACGGATGAGGTCTACTTTCTTGGGGGGACCACATCCTCTTATATTCCATGAAAGGATCCACATTGAGAACCACGACGTCCTTCACCTGGAACCGGCCTAAGGGGATTCCTCCAACTGAGATAGCTGCAGGTTGAATCCCTAGAGGAAGCGCGCCACCCTTCTTGCTCTTTCTACTTCATCCTCTGAAGCTTCGTCTGCACTACTTTCGTGGGGGGACATTCTATTGTCGTCTTCTTGCTCCTCGGCTTGAGATTGGGGATTTATGGTTTCTTGCTGAGCTTTGGAACAACCTGCGACGTCAGAAAGGGACATAAATTGAGAACCAGAACATACCTTGTCATGGTGAGAAAAGGCCTCCATGTTCTCGGGTTCTTCCTCTTCTTCAGTGTATTTCGGAGACCCGCGTGGCTTTGGCCTCCTCTTTAGCGAAATTTCTTCCGACAGCTCCTCCGAATCTTCATCTTGCATTTCGGTCATTACTTCCTTTCCTTTGTTCCTTTCTGTGGTGGCCATCTCGATCCATCTGTTTTGTTGGCCTAACATTCCTTTGTTTCTTGAGTAAGTGAAAATCGGGCCCCTGCTGGGCAGTGGGACCCCGGGTTCGATTTTGTCTGGCCCTCGACTCTATTTGGGCTCCCAACGACCTGTTGTGGGGCCCCCTTTCCAAATCGGGTCTTTTTTGACCCATTTTGCTTCCCTCCCTTTTTTTAAAGTAATCCAGTTGAAACTCCTGTTCTTCTTCGCTGGAGACATCTAAAATGACGGTTCTCATTTTTATGCTGACATCCACACTTGTACTTCGCCGCAACCTGTCGCCTGACGCCTGTCCCTCTACAGTCAGACTTGGACGACGAGCTGACGGTTCTGAAAGCAGAACCGTTCTCGAGCCCTCCGCCGTCGCCGTCACCCGTATTCCTCCGCTACCAGAGCTTTGCTCTTCTCAGCTTTCCGATCAGCTTTCCTAGCTTCTTCCACTTTTGGTCCCCATGTTTTCTGCAAGTCCGTGAGTTTTAACACTGTGACTCCATCTTCGTCGTGGATTATCAGCTCGGCCGACAGTAAACCAGATTCGAAACTTCTCAGTTTCAAGATTGCCAGCTCCCTTGATTTTTCGGACCCTTCGCAATATCCAACATCCCCCCACATCTTTCTGCTATCTCTGCCATGAAGCTTAAGGTCCACTTCTCCGCTGGTATTCCTTCTACCCCCACCCAACTATTCCTACAAGCTATCTGTCTTTGTTCCCATAGCTCTGTATCAGCCCATTCATGCACATATATGTCTGTTAAGAATCCTTCTTGCGCCGGACCCATTAGCTTGGAGATTTCTTGACCATCTCTACACTGTAAGACTGCTCTGCCCGCGTCGAGAATGGTGAGATGAGGTTCCCTACCCAGAATGAGAACGAGATCGTCCTTGATCTCCTGCCACGTGAAGAAATCGAAACTTCGAATGATTTTAACCTTGGTCGCTCTTGTATCTTTCTTCGGCGCGAGCTTCCTGCCTGCTTTCTTCTCCTCCATGGTGATAATCTTGTTACTAGAGAAAGGTTATCTTAGCTATTTGAAGACAGAAACTTGACTTTCTTCTTTTGCGACTTTCTTCAGTTGGGCCCTGGTTTGCACCATATGAACTTTGAACTGAGTTTCTTTGGATATCTCCTCCAAAATATTTAAGAAATCGTCCCATGTATTGGGATCGTCAGGAATATAAATATTTTGAAACACGCCTGTCACAAATTTTGAGATTTTAATAAATCTACCTCGTCGGTTAGTCAAAGTTCCAATAAAGACAGTATAGCTTCTGGATCTTCTGACCTTCTTAAATTCTTCTTGTTTAGAAGTATTAGTGGCGTTCCTCACCTCCGCATAGACCCATGGGATATCATTCTTCGAGAGTGACAATGCATAGGTGGCGTTGAAAGTCAGCTCTAGTAAAATGAAGTCGCCCATTGGTGTTGCCACCTCAACTTTAAAGGCCTTGAACTTAGATTCAAAAGTGTACAGTTTCCATAGATGGGGACTGTTTCGATGATGACTGTTCGTGTTCCCATACACTCCTTTCCTATGTAACGTGGAACGTTTCCTGCGTTTGTGGACTTCTGTCCATTCATCTTCCTTACCTGGTGACTGTTCCTTTGTTTCACCGATAAGTGCGGAGCGATAGCTCCTCCTCCCGTCGTTCCAACTGCCTTCATCGTCACATCCTTGTTCTCTTTCTTCTTTTCCAGTCCTTGTCTTTTTGCTCTCTGTTTCCAGGCCTCTAAACTCCTTTCTCCTTGTCTCTCTTCCTTCACCAAACTCGCCGTTCCAATACCTGCTTTGACCCTTTCTCCGTACACCATACTCCTTTCTTCGTTCTCCATTATCTTATCTCCGATTCTCCGAGCTCAACTCTCCTTCCTCCGTTTGCTCTCTCGTTGACTCTCGTAACGACACCCATACTCTTAAACGATTTTTAAAATCTTTTAGTTACTCTTTTCAGTAGATGCAATTTCGTCATCCACTCTTCCTGCTTTTTGATTTTCCTCCAAATCTTTCTTATGATCGGGCATCCACCAAACAAATGTTTCCCCCAGTTATCGAGTTGTTTAAATTGTAATATTTAGTTGATGTAACTCCCACTTCTTTTTATTTTATTAGATCCATTTTAGCAAACACAACCACCTAGAGAAAAAAAAAAATAAAAGATTGAATTCTCTCGTCTCTATGAAATATAATTACCAACTTCTCATTTGAAAAGAGAAGAGGACAAGAGATCAAAATTTTGTTTATCCATTATATGATGATGAGTTGATCACAGGAAGAGAAGACCAATTCTCCCAAAAGCACTTTGTGGCTAGATGATGATTAGAGGAAAGCATGAAGTTGATATGTTCCCATACAAAAAAACAAGAGGTCTGTAACAGACTCTCCAGAAATCCAGCCAAACCCTCATCACACCTTCACTTGGGCTTGAAAATTCCCAACTAAGGCCAAAATTCTGGATGGTTGATTAGTTTGGGCTGCTTAAATAGTGTAGAACAGCAACAAAATAAACTTCTTAATCATTATATCTCTACTACTTGGTGCTGCTCATGCAGGAAAGATGATGAAAGTGTCGGCCATGTTTTTGGGAGTTGCAAACTGATCAAAACCATCAGGTCAAAATGGAAGAGTAATCTGCAGCACAGATCAAACCTCCTCTAGCAGAGACACTTTTTGCCATCCTACCAACTATTCCAAGACAGCTCAAGAAATACTGGATCTATATTTTGTTTGTTAACTAGTAAGCATTTTGGGAAGCTAGGAATAAATGCATATTCCACAACATCAGGATCAATGTTGATACAGTTTGGAATAGAGCTATTAGTCTTTTTGCTACTTGGATTTCAGTTTGTAATTCACGTCTAGGTTATAGCTATCGTGAATGGCTCAAGAAGGGTAATATTCCATGTAAAATGTAACTGCTTGTAATGCTGGATTCATCCAGTCCTCTGTTCAGTTCAGCAAAGGAATGCGCTGTTTATTTAAAAAAAGGGTACCAAATTGATGTTAGTGTTCACCACCAGAGAATAGAGTAGCAGCACCAAGCTCTACTCGACAACAAAGACGAAGGTTGAAAAAAAAAAAAGTAAATAGATGATAGAATATAGTTACTTGCCCTGCATTACATGTCACAAGAGATTGTTCTGTAAATAAAGTCAGCATATAAAACTGTTAACCCGAACAAATGTGGTACAATAGTTGGATTAATTATTGTAATCACTACATATTTGCAAGAATGTACTTCTAATTCCCATTTTCTTTTCCTATTGCTTTCCCTTAAAACTCTCTACTTCATTATATTTATTCTTCTGATCTCTGTCGCATGCTTATTTCCTTCTATCTTGTTGATTGCAATTGCTGCCATTAAGGAGATATAGCATCAAAAGGTGGTACACAATCAAGGAGTTTTGTAAAATCTCAAGTATGCAGTAAAGTATGTAAAATCTCAATACTACCGTCAGAAAAAGAATCCAGACCATAACTACCAATGAACCTGAATAAAAGAGAGGAAATATAATGATCGTGGCGGCATATCTGTTACCTTGTTCAAATGGGCAACGGGCAGGATCTTCACCAAAATAAAGAGCAAGAGCATCGGCATTTCTGCCCTGTTCACAAATCAAATGTTACATACAGATTAAAGAAAGCCATTGAGAGGATGTGACACCACTAAGTATTATATCACTGAAACAATTAATTATTTCACTTACCACTCCACCATAAAGTGTTGTTAAGGATGCCACATCAACTTCTGCGATCCCAATAAATTCCTTCAGAGTCTAAAACAAGGGATCAAAAACCTTAAAAAATTAAGTGATGCATATAAACATATTAAGGAATAAAAGTTAATTAAATCAAACTATGTAATTTATAAAAGAAGTTAGTGTGACATCTAAAATTTCATCATCCTAAAATATTTCATATTTGACCCATGGGAGCAATTGCACTCTGTAAGAGAATTCTTCTATGACACGTGAATAGGAGTTGAAGTCTGAAATTCAATCAAAAGCTTAAGAAAAAAAATCCAGAGTTCTTGAGGCTGAAGAACAAACACTGCTTGTTGGCAGATATGAAATAGCACTTCAAAGAAGAGTGCAAATACAATATAGGCAAAAGGAAATCTTCAAAAGGAATTCCAGAAAAATAAATTGCAAGGAGCGATCCACCATGCATCTAAACAAATAGTGCCTACGGCCTGTTTCAAAAGAAAAAAAAAAAAAGAGGAAACAAGAAATACAAAAATAGAGAAAGGGAGGAACACCAGGCAACAAAAAATTTGTCCTCCACTGAGAAAGTAAAAGGTCCCCCCTTTTAGAAGAAACTAAGAAATATAATAAAAATTACTGTGTAAAACATGAATGCATGAACACTGATTGAATCTGTCTAATAGGTCATGCATTGTGAAAAACAGGCTCGAGATGGGCAATTGGAGAAACTAGGAGGGGAAGTGTCAATATGGGAAGGGTTGAACAAACATCAATTGATGCAAATGGAAGAAAGGCGAGTGTCTAACAATTTTATTTATTTATTTATTTTTGAAAAGAAACTAGAAAATATTAATATAATAAAAGAGGCACTTGCTGGATTAGGTATCTAGACAAGCACCGTTACAAAGATTTTATAATGTTTTTTCAATTACGTAGCCAATCCCAAAGCTGTATCCCTTGGATAACTTACAGCTAGACACCCAACTATCAAACAAAACTTGGGATCTATCCCATATAAACTCCACCGATCTGAATTTTTTGCTAAACAGCCTTGCAGTTCTTTCTTCCAATATGATGTACCAGACAGCAAACAAACTTATCTTCCAATACATGTAGATAGTTGTTGGAAGAAACCTATCTGACATCGCAAAAAGGTCATTTTTAGATGGAGGAGACAATTTGTCCAAATTATTTTGCCAATTCTGCCACATTTCCATGGTGGTCTGACACCACCAAAGTAGATGGGAAACTTCTTTAGTGGCAGCCCTACACATACAACAATAGGAGGGAGAAACGTTATTATTAGAAAATCTCTAATAGATAATATTCGCAAAATTTAACTTCCTAATGCATATCAGCCAAACCAGCATCTTGTCATTGATGGGAACTTTTGTCTTAATAAACCGTTTTTTGGGAGAGTGGACAGCCAGTTTCCTCATAAAGGATTTAGTGGAGAAAGCATTTTGAGGATTCCCAGTCCCATGTTGGCCTATCTTCCTCTTTTGATGGAGTGAATCGTTCCCAAATTTCTAGCACATTTCTGACATTTCTCCCATTCTACTATCATTTATGCTCTGGTTAAAGTGTAAATTCCAAGCCTATGTACTACTCACCTCTATTGTAGTAAGAATCAAAAAACTTAGCAATTGGTTTGTTATGTTTCACTGACAATCGACACAGATTTGGAAAGCCATGGAAGGAGCATGCTAGGATTTTTGAAGAGAAGGAGATGTCTTCTAGCGATCTTTGGGAAGAATCTTATTCATTAGCTTCCTTTTAGATTAGTAATTGTTCGCTGTATTTTGGTTATACTATGTCGGATTGGCTTAGAAGGCAGGGTTATGTTTTATAAGTGGGGGTGGTGGTTTGGAGAGGAGTGAGTGGTGTTGGGGTGCCTTTTCATGGTTGTACTTTTATTTGCTTTTAATTCTTTTATCAATGGAATGTGTTTCTTAAAAAAAAATTCATTGTCCTACGCTAAGTATCTTTCCCAAATCTTACCTTCCTTCCTATCACCACTTTTCATCAAATATAAGGTCTGAAGTTGGGGTAAAGTCCATGTATAGCTTTCCAAGGAGATCTTTATGTGACCCCGTTGTTATGACTAGCTTCAATGCCAATCTCTTGCACCCCATGTATGCTCCTGACTACCTTTGCTCATAAAGCCTCAGGATTCATTATCATTCGCCACAACCATATCTCCCTTAACGTTATATTCCTCAAATAAATCTTCCCAATCCTTAATCCTCCATTTTGGATATCCTTGCACACATTTTTCCACTTCACTAGATGAGATCTGAGATCTTTATATTCATTCTTTCATAGGAATCTCCTCATCATTCTTTCTGTCTCTGTAGCCACTTTGTTTGGAATATGCAAGACTGAAAGGAAATAAATGGGGATTGCTTCCAACATTTTTTTCAAAAATAACAGCCTTCCTCTCCTATAAAGATAGTTCCTTTTCCATCCTTCCACCCTCTTTTTCATTGTTTGTAGCATAGGCTCCCAAAACGAAGGACATTTTCGATCACTCCCCAAGGGTGTTCCCTAGCAACTCATTGGCCAGTTTCTTATACTCACCCTCATTTTAGTTGCCTCTCTGTTGACCACCACCATGGGAATATTGATACCAAAAAGTTGACTTTTCCCCCTTGTTAATCTTCATGCCTGAAAGAAAGCAAGAGCTGTCGATAATGTTGACTATAGTTGGCACACATTTTGGTTTGTTCTCAATAAAAATAGACTGTCATCCACATGTAGTGCATGTGTAATGTGAATTTTGTCCTTTCCTACATGGAATCCTCCCATTTCTTGGGCTCTTATAGCTTTCTCCATAATTCGTTGTTGTTCATCCTAAAATCTTCTACCACTTTATTTGCAATGATCACAACATCCAAAATCTATCTATCCCTTATGAAAGCCATTTGAGTCTCCCCCATCGTCCCTTGGTCACCTTCCTTAATCTATCTGCTAGCGTCTTGGCTATAATCTTATAAAAGCTTGTTGTTAAACTAAAATGCCTAAAATCTTCTACTCAAATTGTGTTTATCTTCTTAGGAATGAGGCAAATGTAAGTCTCATTTACCATGTTATTGACAATGACATCCTTATGAAACTCTTTGAGACGTGCATTGATATCCCCTTCAATTGTGTTTCATTCCTTTTGTATTAATGTCATAGTGTAACCATCTAGTCCTGGGGCTTTCCTCCCTTTACAGCTAAACACTGCTTTAGTTATTTTCTCCTCCTCAAATTGTCTTTCCAGCCAGTTCCTTTGTTCCTAACTCCAATTCCCATTATCTAACCACCCCTGTTCCCACCTTTTGTAGATCAAACTCTGTGTAACCGAATGACACCCCTCCCCTTAATTACTTTCCAAAAAAACTTCCTCATGAGTCGTTCAATTCTCCATTCCACCAATTTAGAAACCTTAGAGAGATAATAAGATGGGATTGCATCACTTTTGATAAAGGTCAATTGACCACCATTTGACAAACAACATCTTCTCCACCAATCTAATTTGCACGAAGTCGTCTAAGTGATTGGATCGTAGAATGAAGTTGCTAAAGGATTATCCCCAGAAGGAGGACATAGATTAGGTCAAAGGCCAACACCAACCAAATATCCACATAAAGAGGCAATATATGATAGCCCCTCTTCGGCCATTCCAATGCTTGCCACTTGGCACTTCTTAATATATAATTTCATACTCGAAGTCCAATAAAACCCTTAAATGACTTTTAACATAGCATCGAGACTAGAGGCAATCATCCAAAAACTGGAGATGCAACAAAGAACACCCAACCCTTCAATTACGAAATCCATTTATCACCCCACTCTCCAAAGCCCTAACAAACCATTCTTCCCAAGACAATGACCAAAAAAAAAAAAAAAAGAAAAAGAAAAAAAAGCAAACATTTGATTATTCTCACAACGTAATTCCTCCCTTCCAATCATGAAACAATTCATGACTCCAATTCCTTTCATGGCATGAAAATTAGCCAAATTTTGGTGAAATTAACCGAATTAATTAGGTACTTTGGACAAGTGAAGCGAAGTTCACCTGTAATTGTAAAATTATCAAATTTTGTCAAAATCTTAAAAAAATCAACAAAGTTCACTTGAAATTGAAGTTTCGACAATTTTTTGTCGAAAAAATATACAAAAGCCATAAAAAAATGACATTATATGAAAGAATCTATGTGGTACACAAAGATCCTTTTGTATAATCATAGAGATTGTTAAAAAAATTTCTATATAAATGAAGAAGATTGAAGACGAGATATGTTCAATTAGCGAGTAACTATTCAAGAAGAACGCATTGTAGCTTGAAGGGGAGACAATAGAGAGAAGAAAGAGAAGAAAAAGCAAGCTGAGAACCTAAGAGAAGAGGAATTGAGAAAAGAACGAGAAATGATAGTTGTCTAATTAAACGATAGAGAAAATCAGATATACTTGCGTTTGTAACGACTAATAAGCTAACAATCCATTGAACTAAGGTTTATTTTTGCAAGATCATTCAGGTTTGATAATAAGTTTCTCTTTATTTTTTTTTTTATAACAATTTTAAAGTAACATGCGCTGTATACATTAAATATTGTTAATAATCAAATACATGCCAAGAATCATTATAAGTATACTTTATACAAGGAACAAAAATTCGACTTCGCCCCCAACTTCGACATTTGAAAATTAGAATTAATTCGAAGAGTTTGAGAAATTCAAAAGAATTTTTGTAAAAATTTGCCAACTTAGAAAAATTCAAAAAAATAATATATTAATGTTAAAATATGCACAGTTTCTATTAAAAATGTTGAAAATAAACATAATAAATATATTATACATATAAAAGCATACATATAATGGTTTCGCATATATATATATATATATATATTAACATTAATAATGATTAAGCACATCATGCATGTTAACTTAAAACTATTAGAAAAAGAAAAAAAAAAGAAATTTGTCGTCAAACTTTAATGTAAACCCTAATTTTCATTTATTGTTCTTCTCTTAGGCTTTTAGCTTATTTTTAACTTCTTTCTCTTCTCTCTATCATCTCTTCTTCGGGCTACAGCTCATGCTTCTTTCTCTTGGATAGCCACTCGCCAGTTACACCTATCTGGCCTTAAATCTTCTTCATTTATAGAGAATATTTTTTGCATGATCTTTATAATTTTACAGAAAATCTTTGTGCACTATATAAATTCTTTCATAAAAAGTGTTCTTTTCTACGACTTTTATACATTTTTTTTCCACAAAAATCTTCAAAATTTTGATTTTAAGTGAGCTTCGCAAATTTTTTCGAAGATTCCGACGAAATTTTGTAATTTTATAATTACAAATGAACTTCACTTCGATTGTCCAAATTACCTAATTAATTCAGCTAATTTCAACGAAATTCGTCTAATTTTTATACCACGCTTTTATATATAAAATGTATTTATTTATGTTTGTTTTCATCATTGTTAATAGAAATTGTATCTATTTTAGCATTTACATAGTATTTTTTTTTTACTTTTCTAAGTTGACAAATTTTTATAATTTTTTTTTTAATTTCTCAAATTCTTCAAATTAATTCTAATTTTCAAGGTCGAAGTTCACGGTGGAGTTCAATTTTTGTTCCTAGATTCCTTTGCCTTGAAAGTGATTACATGCAAGACATGTATCACCAAAGTGTTGATGTAAGGAGACAATCTAGGACACTAGCCCCATCTTAATCATTTAAAGCTAGTGGTTTTCTTGACCCACCATTGATGAATATAGACAAAGATATTGTTGAAAAGCATCCCCAATCCATCTAAGACATCTACAACCAAATCCTTTTTTTTGCCATTACAAAGTACAATGACAACAGTTTTATTGGGTTGTAGGTTTTTGCAAAATCCACTTCCAATATAAGCTGTTGTTTTTTGACCATTTAATAGTCATCCACATGATTTGAAATCAAGATCACATTAGTGAATTGTTTGTCTTTGACAATAGTTATATGGGACCTTGCAAAAATAGCGTGAATCTCCATAGTTAAGCAGCTAAGGTCTTTGCAATTATCTTCTAAGGGTAGGTTATGGGGCTAATAGGCCAGAAGTTCCCTAGTTTGATGGAATCGACCTTTTTTGGTATTAGTCTAACGTATTTTTCATTAGTTCATCAGTTAACCTCCCAATTATTCTCATAAAATTCTTCCATCACCCTTAACATATCTTTAAGTACCATTAGATTTTTTTTTTGATAGTTCAACATCGTTAAGCCATCAACTCCTAAGGCCTTACCTCCCTCATTGTGGAAGATCACCTCTCTTATTGCTGGGTATCGTATGTGCCACCTGGCTTGGCTCGACCCCAACCTAATAAGCTTGACAAAAAAAGTAGGTCAGGCTAGCCCAACCCATTATTAAATTGGGTAAGGATGGGCTAGGCCAATATGTTAAATTACTAATCTAGCCCTAATTATAAGCACTTAGAAGTCCAAATTAGGTCGGATTTGGTTTCACCGATGGACCAAATAAATGGGTTGAATGGGCTAAACTTACGGGCCAAGTGACTTAAATTGCATGCTCAAAAGTTACCAACAAAATTGAATAACATTTGAGAAATCAAAATGAAGTAACATAGACATTTTTAAGGGGATTAAAAAAAAAAATTAAAAATACAAAAAATTCCTTGGTTAAGATAACTTAAACGAATTACCAGAAGTACTTACAAATTGCTAAAAAAATGTAATTTCTAAAACGTAGTAAATATAAGTCAACTAGTTTTTTCGTCAAACCTTGACAAGATGAGGGAGAATTTCAATAGCAAACACAAAAATAGGATAAACCAGTTGAGGGGAATGCAATGAATCTTACCCCTAGCATGCAAATATCTTATACATCCTATATAAACATAAACCTTGCATGTGGTTACCAATCAATTATTATTTATAAAATACATTAACACCAAGGATCAAAATTTCAAATTTTCCCCAAACATTGACCTTGAAAATATTGAATTAATTTGGAGAAGTTCGAGAATTTTTAGTAAACTACTGGAAAGTATCGTCAACTTAGAGAAGTTTAAAGAGTTTTTATACAAATGCTAAAATATGTACAATTACTATTAGAAATGATGAAAAAAAACATAAATAAATACCTTTCATGCATAGAAATTTAAATAAAATGAATTAGAACATGACTTTTTATGACTTGAAAGGTTAGATCCAAACTCTTTCAAATCTCCCACAATCTCTATTCCCATACAAATGTCAAAATTTTCATCAACCTTTTACTTTATTTAATTAAATATTACACAATATTTTCTACACTTTACAAAATTCATCGAGTTTTAGCAAATTCCCTCAAAATTTTTGAAAATTCAAGCATTTTGTGTTATTTTTCTTCACATTTAAACTTTCGGTGAGGTTCGTCAAATTCGCATACCACAATTAAAACAATTTTTTTTTCTTCTTCATCAATACCATTCATTATATCATTTGAAGTCTATAGTATATAAGCATAAAAATTGTTTTTTTTTTTGATATTTTTAATTAATAGTAGTGCCTACTTAAATTAATACAATAAGATTCCAAAAAAGATGTAAGTCAATCTAATAAAGTAAATTTCAAAAACAAAATCTAAATTAATATGATAAAAATTTTGGATAGTTTTTAATTTAAATAATAGTAGGATGATTACATTATTATAATAGGTTTTTAAACATTTTTTTTACTTAATTTAATAAAGTTAATTTAATACATTTTCATAGACTTATATAGCTTAACTAAATAATTTTGAATATTTTTTAGTTAAAATAATGGTAACCTACTCAAATTAATATGATAATTTTTTTAAAAAATTATATCTTACTTCAATTAGATAAATCTTTGAAAACTTTTATAAACTAATATGATATAAATATGCAAAAAGTTGAATAATTTTTAATTTAAAAAATGATAATCTACTTAACTTTAAGTAATAATATTTTAAAAAAGTATCTAAAATTAATGAGGTAATCTTTTAAAATATCTTTCAAAAATTTTTGTCAATGCTTTCTAGATAATAAAAGAGTCTCAGAAAAAATCTAATTTAAATGCTACCAAATGCAAAGTTCTTGCTTGAATTTTTGAGTTTTCCACTCAAAAATTTTTGTTTTAGCATAAATTTGTTGCTAGCCCATCCTTGAGTAGTAAGCATTTTCTAGCACTCATCAGTGCACTACCCAAAGTTATGATCAGAGCTAAATTACCTGGACCTTTAATTTAGGTCGACAAACCCATTTCCAACACCACAAGATAAAACATGGGTATGGGATATACATCCAATAATCTAGATTTTAGAATATTAATGACTAAACTCTCTAATGGAAAGAGGAAAAAGCATATAGAAGAAAATAAATAACAGGTGAAGTTCACTCAAAGGAGAGAAGAACAAGGACAAAAAAAATCTAATATAAGTGAGTCCTCATATAATATTTAAAAATGCAAGTGTTATACCTCTAGATATGTAGCCTCGTTCAACACCTATACTTGAGTCTAGGTAACACAGGATAACAGAACCACACATTTTTAAATATGAATGGAAGGATCACCATGCACCATGAAGTGTTCATTGTGACTAGCTATTGGTCTAATGTAGTTCTAATCTCTACTTCCAATTTGAAGAGGAGTATGTTGTCCCAACTGTTGCCAATTAACAATCTGTTCAGCTTTGAACATGTAGGAGATGATCAGTGTTGTCAAAGCAGTTTTAGACAATAAGCTACTATAGGTGAGGTGAGGACTAGGTCGATTTAAGACTGACTACAAAATAATTACTTAGAGGTTCTTAAAGAAAGATTTATTTATTATTAGTCCTTCATTGTATTTATATATAGGGGTAGCAATTTGTATCATAACATGATAACCAACTCAAACACGACATGCAGTTAACGGGTTTGGGTTTAGTGTAAATGGATTTAGGTCAAAACAAGTTAAATACGATTGAACACGACTAAATTTCAATTTATTAATAGATCAACATCCAAAACTCGAAAATGATTTGTTTAACATGATTAAAGACAAGTTAAGAGATGAATTATAAATAAGTTAATTAAAAAAATTAATGCATTTCTTGATATGTTTATGACACAATTTCCTTTTTTTTTATAATTTTTTTGAGAATTTTTTTAATTTGATTTATTTTCATACATTATTTATATTTTGCATTTTTATTAATATCTTTTTTTGTAGAAAATGATTTTAAAAATTGGCTACAAGTTAAATAGGCTATATATAAGATGAAATGTGCTAGGTCAAACACGACATGAACATGACCTGTTTAAATAACATGTTCAATAGGTCGTATTTTGGTCACCTATTTATTTAGTGTGTCATGTTTGAGTTTGCGTAGTATCACACGATTAACAAATCGGTCGAGTTTGGGCTTGCAATATATAAGTAATACTCGTTTATGATACGACCCGTTTACAACACGGCGACACGATTTGCTATCTTATATATATATATATATCATTTAAAATAAATAAATATATTATTCATTTTTATCATCCTACTAATTTATAATTTACATATAAATTACAAAATTATAAATAAAAGCTAGATATTAGATAATTTGTTACTCACCTACTAGTCGAGAGAGAGAGAGAGAGAGAGAGAGAGAGAGAGAGAGAGAGCGAGTTGCTTTAGCTGGAGTGGCTTAGAGAGAAAGTTGAGGAGAGTCGATTGCATTGCTGACAGAGTCTTTAAGAGTGAGAGAAAGTCGAGAAAGAGAATTGATTGAGAAAGAATGGAGAGAGATTTGTCAATAAAGAGACCTACGCTGCATAGAGAGAGAGCTTGATGGAGATAGAGGGCACATGATAGAGAAAGAGAGAGAAAGCTCAATGAAGAAAGGGAGAGGTCGTGTGAGAGTCGCTGAAGAAATCGTTGGAGCGAGTTTCCAAAGAGGGAGTCACGAGGGTTTCTTCAATTGCAGACCACAAGATGAAGGAGGAAGCTATGCTAGTACTAGCTGCTAAGTATACCAAATAAAAAAAAAAATACGCCCTTCAGGATTTCAACGATTATAGAAACCCCCCTAGCTTCTAGACCAACACTTGGGTACTGCAAGGGGTTGGGCAACTAAGTGACGCTTCGGCGTCACCTTGACCGCATTGGAGATAATCTTCCATTTTCTCAGGTGAACTAAAAATCTGAAGGATAAGGTCGTGGAATTGAAGATCATTGACAAGTTCACCATATTTTCTCATACTGAAGAAGACTATACTGTAGTTTGTTCTTTCTTCCAATCTCCATTTCATATTAAAGTCATACCCAATGCACCATCTATTTGAGAATAGGTTTCATAGTCTTGCCAAGCCATTCTAAAAAGCTTGCCTCTCATCCCTCATGCATGAACAATGGTCCACAAACAGTAGTGAAATGCTTATCAGGTTTGCTCTTTGGCTTTATTTAGATAGAGATAGTAAAGCCACCAACAAAATAGATGACCACAACTTTTCGTTTGTCTTACTTTTGGGTTTCAAGACTCCTTGAAGACTTATTGAGTTCTTTTCAAGAAATCAGAAACTATTATTAAATTTTATTTTCAAATTGTGAAGGAAACAAGAATACTATTACAAAAATGTTTTACTTGTTTTTCAGCAACGAAATCAAAAAAGAATCTTTTTTAAATAAGTTTTTGAAACAAATATCAAATGACTTAGAAAAAAATCAAATGTCAAAAGGACCCTAAAAGTTCTAGTTTTACTAATTATTGGGGTATTTTGCATAACATAGATGGAGTTTTTTTTTTTTTTTAAATATTTTGCTTACAATTACTCGCAATTACAATGATTGAAAAAAAACCAGTTAAATATGTTGAACTTTCGCTCCATGTTGAGAATATGAGTAAGCTCAAAATTTTAAAAAGTGTTGCAAAGAAGAGAGAAACAATGAGATTGTGTTGTTTTGTAGAAAGATCACTCAATAATTTTTCATATTTAATAAATAACTAATTTGTAATGTGTATAGTTTTGTATTTCTCTTTATCGAAGTACACTCCCAGTGAGACACCATCAATAACGTATATTTTGTTCTCTTCTCCCAGGGAGACACCATGAGTAACATATATTTTGTTCTAGTCCTATTTATTTTACAACGTGGTATTTGTGTGTTAGGCTTGAACAATAGGATATATTTTTGGACTTCAATGCTGAAATTTTCTTTGTTGGCCTTCAACGTCAAAATTCTCTTCTTCGGCCTTCATTGGCTGAATTAGGATTGTCTCTTTGCCATTGATGTTGCTTTTTGTCACTACACTAATGCCCCCATCGTCACTATCACGCTCCAAAACCTCTCTTCCTTTTATTGTTGCTGTTGCGTTATTTGTTGCAACATAACTCTTTACTCCTCCACCACTCTTCACTATATCTTTTTTCATCCCCTTCTTTCCATCTACACCTTTCTTTCATCTTGTTCTCCTTTCTTTCTTTTGTCTTCACCTTCTTACAACTTCTTTCTTCCACCTCTCTTTCCTCTTTCTTTAAAGAGAAAGAGAGTCTGAAAAGGAAGATAGGGAAAGAGTTAATTTTGTCGGGGAAAACAAAAAGACCAACGTCTATCTTTGGCCTTCAATGCGAAAGAGAAGGCTTGTTTCACCCCCATAGCTATTATCAAAGAATTTGACCAAGCATCATTATTGCTGTTGAGGCTTCTTTGGTACATGAGCCAAATTTCAAAATGCTGATATGCCTCAAGTATGTTTTATGTGTTCATAATTGTAGCCAACACCATATGAGATAAAGATCCCTATTCTAGATGGTGCCAACATCCCTGTCTTTGTGTTTATTTCAAGGATTGCCATTCATATTCTCACTTAACAAAATGATTCCGTTTGAATTTGAACTTCTCTAGCAAAATAATTTTAAAGATAGATTGTTTAATATTTGGGATAATCAACATTTCTTGTGTTTGATTTGACCCATGCTTCTAATATAGCTAGCTACATTGGTCTTGTAAAGCAATAGTTATATTAGTTTCTTTTTCTTTAAAATGAAAAATTGATTCATGCTGCTAACAAATCAATGTTATTGTAATTTATGTCATAAATAACACAAAAACTAAATTGGAATATAACTCATTAAGAGCTTCAAGAAATATGTAAGCCCTCAATCAACAAGATCTTACTTGTATGCAAATCAACAAGAAAAATGGGACATCCAAATACCTTATGAAAAACTTCTGACACAGGTCCATCATTTTCAGATGCAACCAATTCCTGCTTAACCTTTTCCAGCCCTTTAATAATTGCCTGCATTTCTTCTGCCAAGGACTTCAATTGAATCTACATAGGAAAAAGAAATCCCAGAATAATAAAATAAAAATACTGAGTTTGAGATTATGAGAAATACTTCAGGTAGTTTAGGCATTCTGTACACAGGGTGTTGTTACCAAATTCAAGATAAAAAGATAATTCCAGTATAAGCATGCCAAGAGAAGTACCTAGTCTATATGGTGCAAAGTGCAAACTCCCTCGAAACTCGATCTCAAATGAAAAAATTCCTTTAAAAAAAGTCAATTTTGATTGAATAATTTCAACCATCTGGCATATAAGTTATCAAGATGTCTTCCATTTCTACCTAAGTGACACGTTTAAAATGTTTAAGAAAATTCAATTAATTATATTATTGAAAAGGTCACCCCTTTTTTGGGAGATAACCAAAGTTTGTTAATACTTAAATTATACAAAGGTGAAATCGGCAACAGAAAAACTGAAAGAGATAAAAACCTTAGATGCTGCTTCTAGGCTGACAAGGTCCACACGAAAATCTAGCAATAGTGGTGATTTAGAAGCAAGCACCTGAAGAGTTAGAAAGCAAAAGAATCAGATTAGATTATTAGAATGCACTCACTAATCCATTGTCATGAATACACACAGGTCATATAACTAATGAAATTGAACATACCAACATGCATGAAAAAAAAAAAAAAAAAAGAGAGGAGAGAGAGAGAGGGAGAGAGAGGGAGAGAGAGGGAGGGAGGGAGAGAGAGAGAGAGAGAGAGAGAGAGAGAGAGAGAGAGAGAGAGTATATAAATCCACAATTTGACGGTTCAAAGTAATTTAATAACGCCACCAAAAGGCCATTTCAATAAACATTTCCATATGGATATTTGTTATAGTTGAAAGGTAGGATAATGCATTACTAATTATTAGAAATTTACGTTTTACAATGCTTGATCAGAAAACATCATGATTTAGTGAAAATGAAAATGGATTTTAGTAAAAAAAAAAATATTAATCATTAAAACCAGAAAATTGAACTAAAGAACCTTAGGACAGAGACTTTAACCTGAAAATTACACAAATGAAGTTAGCTTATGGACGATTTTCTGTTTCAAAAAACATATACTTAAATATTGTATAGATTTCTAGTACAAGTTTCGACAGAAACTACGATTTGTTGGTCAATAACTAGGCTATGGAAACTTCAAATTACAATAGATATTTTTCAATAGTTTGACATAAAAATCTAGATAGGTCCAATTGGGGCTAAAATCTAATCCAACCCAAATGTTTAGGTTCTACTTAGATTGGATTGGTTTGATTGGGCTAATAAATTTACTTGGTCTTCCTAACATTATATAGCTTTTACTTATTGGTGCATAATAAACAGTTGGAAGGAGGTAACTCCATTTTTCCTAAATGATAAACAATTAGTATTTCAGATATTCATGTCATATACATTTAATTATTGGTTCATAATCTACAGTTGGAAGGAGGTATCTCTATTTTTCCTAAATGATAAACGACTAGTATTTCAGATATTCATGTCATATACATGCGTTACATTATCTATTGTAACAGAAAAAATTCTTTCAAATACTTAATAAGGGAAAAAGGATCCTTGAAATAAAGTCAAATATATATATTGTAATAACGAGGATTTTATATGTGAATTCTAAGATGTAAAGATTGATGTTGAGTATTGTTTTAAATTGTTTTTTAATTAAAAAAAGTAGATTACTTACAAACAAGAGTGCAAAACAAGAAGTAATGTAGATGGCCTAATCTGCAACCCAACCCATACCATTCAAATTGCCCAAACCAAATCAAACTTTACTTATTTAACCTAATCCAAACAAGCCCAAAAGGTTCAGTTTAGTCTTTTCAATCAGGTTAGTTAACATGGGTTTAATTGGGTTTTTAAGGGCTTCATCCACAATCCAATTCAGACCATTTAGGTTAAGTATTTTAGAATCAACCAACAAACTAACCTACTTAACCCAACCAAAACCAGCCCAAAAGCTATGGGTTTGGTTGGGTTGATGAACACCTCTCCCAGGCGTAAAGTCACTTCATTTTTTAATTATAAGTTAATGCTTAAAAATTAAAAGGAAATAGTCAAACATAAAAAGTTAGAAAACCATATGCTTTAAAAATAACTTAGTTGTACGGGTAGAATGGTGAGACAAGTTGCAAGGAGCAATGAGCTAGGAAGTAGAGGACGGTGGATTGGAGAGACAAATGGTACAAAGAAGACCTTTGTAGAAGTAGTGAGGAGTGAAGTAAAAGACCATGAGTGGACTGAATTAGTAAAGAAAAGAGATGAGCATAGAAGAATTTTTCCATCCAAGTCAAAACCATGCTCCACAAAAGGACAGAAAAGACATAGTTTCCTGGTCTAAAAGGGGAAACGTGGGAATGAAAGGACAAGAAAAAGAGGTTAGAAGGATACAACATGGAAAGAGACTCACAAAAACTTTTTTCAAAAGATTTAAAAGGTTGTTCATTCATCACGACAATGATAGCCCAGAATAGTGGAGGAGACTAGGGCTAAAGAGAACAACTTGAAACTTGACTATGAACTGCATTTTGGCTGAAGGAGGTGGTGATGAAAGCATGCAGTAACCAAGAGACGACACTTTTAAAAGAAACAAGTAGGCTCATGAAGGGGAAGAATAAATCAAATGCAGTGGAATGGAGGATAGAGATTGGCATGAAGAAGAAAGGTGGGATGGAATGAAAATCCATTGTAATAGGAGTTGGACAGGGCTGGAAGGAATTCCTCCCTTCAAATTGTCAATGACTAAAATGATGAAGATTGTGGAATAGTTTGGCAACTAATTAGAGATGGCAAAAGAGACGTGAGAGGGATCGATCTTGAAGCTTTCAATGATGAAGGTAAGGGGTAAAGAATCCTACTACCTCCTAGCTTTCATAAGGATGAAGGGGTTATGAAATTTAGGCTATTTTATTTGGAGAAGAAAAGCTACCCAAAGGCCAAGAGTGCTAAGAAAAAAAGGAAAATACAAAGGTCACTGGAAAATTTTCCTAACAAGACAAAGTCTCAAAGAAGACCTAACAGAGGTGACAATGACAAAAGGCATGATAGCTAAAAATAGAGAAAGTTGGCATTAACGGTTGGTGGAGCAAAGACAAACAACGATCGAAGAGGACCAGAAAGGGTAGTAGGAATGTGCAATGGGAAATGCAATGCAAAAAAACCAAAGAGGGCAACAACTGGTAGCAAGCATGGCGAATCCCAGATTGTAGATATGGGCCACCCTTAGCTCGCCTACTTTAGTTGGGCCAGAGAATGGACTGCATTGAGGATGTGGGCCGTGGAAAGGGCAAAAATAAGGGAGGCCCAGGAAAGAAAGCAAAACAAAAAATCTAGAGGTAAGTGAAGGACATCACAGTGAACTACTTCAAACAATTATCTTACAAGAATCACAAAAGAAGGGTTAAAGTTGAACAACTAGATTCGAATGGGATTGATGAAAGAAGTAGGGAACGACTTAAGAGACCTTTTGAAGAAGATGAGATGAGATCAGCTGGTTTTTACCATAAGGGAGATAAAACTCCAAAGCCTTACGGTTTTACCATGAAATTCTATCAAAAGAAGTGGGATCTGATTGATAAGTCGGTTTAGTAGGTTTGTGGACAATTCAATGAAGATCGCTTCATTAATAAAATCATGAATGAAACCTACATAATGTTGATCCCAAAAAAGCCCAACTCCATTAAGGTAGGTGACTTAAGACCCATGAGCCTCACCAACAATAACAATAAGTACATAATCATAACTAAAGTTTTAGCCAATAGGCTTAGAAGGGTCCTTAAGCAAATCATTGATGAAACCAGATGGCTTTTGCGAAAGGGCAACAGATAACTAAAGCTATTCTTATAGATAATGAGGGTCGTGGAACACTACAAGGTTTCACCTTATAATAGAAGTGGACTTTCCTAAAGTTTATGACTCAATCAACTAGGACTTTTTGGCTGAGGTTGTGGAAAGAAAGGGCTTTAAGGATGAAGTAGAGAAGGTGGATAAGGGGATGTTTATGTTCTGTTAATTATTCAATTATTATAAATGAAAGACCTAGAGGAAAGATTGAAGGAAACAAGGGATTAAGACAAGGAGACCCGGTATCTCCTTTTCTTTTTACCCTCGTGGCTAATGTTTTGAACAGTTTGTTGAAGAGGGGTATCTAAAAGGGGGCATGGTATGAAAATTAGTCGAAGTTCGTTGAAATTAGCCGAATTAATTAGGTAATTTGGACAATCAAAGTGAAGTTTGCCTATAATTATAAAATTACAAAATTTCATCAAAATCTTCGAAAAATCGGTAAAGTTCACTTAAAATTGAAGTTTTGAATATTTTTGTGGAAAAAAAATTGTATAAAGGCCGTGAGAAAGAACATTTTTAATGAAAAAACTTACGTGGTGCACAAAGAATTTTCTGTATAGTTATAGAGATTATATAAAAAAAAATCATTTTCTATAAATGAAAAAGATTTAAAGCAAGATATGTATAACTGGCGAATAGCTATCCAAGAAGAAACGATCGAGAGAAGAGTAATAAGAGAAAAATAAGCGAAGAGCCTAAGAGGAAAGATGTTGAGAGAAGAAAAAGAAAGAAAAACCAAGATTTATGTTTGCAAAACCATTAGAGTTTGACGATAAATTTTTCTTTGTGCATAAAACATTATTAATATTAAAATACATGTTCAAAAATCATTATATGTATACTTTTATGTGTAAAATATATTTATTATGTTTGTTTTTGATATTTTTGATAGAAATTGTCCATATTTTGACATTTACATAGTATTTTTAAAATTTTTCTAACTTGGTAAATTTCTACAAAATTCTTTCGAATTTCTCGAACTCTTCGAATTAATTTTAATTTTCAAAGGTCAAAGTATGGGGGGAAGTTGAATTTTTGTTCCTTGAAAGGGGGTGGTTAAGGGTTTAAAAGTAGGAAAAGACGAGATAACAGTTTCTCATATCCAATTTGCAAATAATTGCATTCTTTTCATTGGATAATGAGACCAATAACTAGAAAGCCACAATGAAGATTCTCAAGATTTTTTGTAGGATCTCTGATTTAGATATAACTTGGAGAAAACTCAAATTGCAGAGATGAATATGCAGAATGGAGAGGTGGAGAAGGCTGCTGAAGAGATAAGAGTGTCTGTAAGAGAATGGCCCTTTAAGTACCTAGATCATCCTCTTGGAGGAAATCCCAACAAAAGACCCCATTAGGATGCTATGATTTAGCCACTAAAAAGGAAAGTTGAGGGATGTAGCAAGAGTTATTTATTAGGAGGAAGATCATTGCTTTAAAAAAAAAAGGCCTTAAAAAGCAATTCCAACTTACTTTCTACTAGTTTTTAGATTACCCAAAAAGATAGCAAATTAGATTGAAAAGATAATGAGGGATATCTTATGGAAAAAGAAGAACAAATCCATAGGTAACCTAGTGGGATGGGATCAAGTTAAGAAGAATATTGCTCAAGGAGGTTTGTGGGTAGGCAACATTGAGGCCAAAAACATAGCCTTAGTAGGGAAATGGTGGTAGAAGGTGAAGAAAGAGAAGGACAAGTTGTGGAGAAAAAATCATTAAAAGTATCCATGTGGGGAGGAGTGATATTAAGGAATAGGTTTGGATCCAAAGACGACCCATAGAGGGCCTTGGAAGTTTATCTACTCAATTAGAAGAAGATTCAAGGAACATATTTGTTTGTCAATTGAGAAATGGGGAAGAGATCAACTTTTAGGAGGATAATTGGTGTGGCAATTGACAAACAACATTAAAAGTGAATGAATACTAGAAATGTGCCTTTTTAGCTATTCTCTAGGCAACATGGGAGGAAAGAAATAGAAGAATTTCAAGAATGAAAAAAGAAGACCAAAACAAGTACTAGAAAGATCATAGATCATCTTTGCAATATGGGTCCGTTCAACAAAATTGGGGAAGGGTTACAGCTATGGAGATTGGGTTAGAAATTGACACAATATTCTCCAAGCTTCGTAATATTTAGCTTAAACTTTTATTTGTTTTGTTGTTCTTAGTTTGTGTGCTCTTTTTCGATCAGTTGTAAGAAGATCTCTCATCCTCACGTCGCAAATCAATGAATTGTGCTTCATTTTCAAAAAATAAAAAAATAAAAAGTTAGAAACTGAATGCTAAATTTCTTTCTCTTGATCAAGAACCCACACGTTATCAACCTCATCGCCCAACATTTAGTTCCATAAGCAAAATATAAAGCAAAAATAACAGATCTTAAACTGCAAGGAATTTTTTTAATCTCCTTTATACAACTTGAAAGGTCTTCCTTTATTGCATGGTCATCCTATTGCCTCAAATTAGAAATAGAACATGGGCAAACCATGGTCCAACGTTACACATTATATTTAGCCGAAAGGTTCCCTAAGGAAGCAAATGTTGTGCATAATTATTATCTCTCCTCTTATACTCCCTAGCTCTAGTACTCTCCACTTATAATGCCAAAAGCATAGGAAGCTATAACTACCAAATCAAACCAAGGAACGAAAATTCGACTTCGCCCCAAACTTCGACCTTTGAAAATTAGAATTAATTCGAAGAGTTCGAGAAATTCGAAATGATTATTATCTCTCCTCTAATACTCCCTAGCTCTAGTACTCTCCACTTATAATGCCAAAAGCATAGGAAGCTATGACTACCAAGTCAAACCAAGGAACGAAAATTCGACTTCGCCCCAAACTTCGACCTTTGAAAATTAGAATTAATTCGAAGAGTTCGAAAAATTCGAAAGAATTTTTGTAAAAATTTACCAAGTTAGAAAAATTAAAAAAATACTATGTAAATGCCAAAATGTGGACAATTTTTATCAAAAATATCAAAAACAAACATAATAAATATATTTTACATATAAAAATATACATATAATGGTTTTGAACATGTATTTTAACATTAATAATGTTTTATGCACATTGCGCGTGTGAACTTAAAATTGTTGGAGAAAAGAAAGAAACAAAGAAAAATTTATCGTCAAACTCTAATGGTCTTGCAAACATAAATGTAACACTCCGTATTTTAATTAGAGACGTAAATTAATTTAAATAGAAGTAAATGAGTATAAATATACGTATTTGTACAGATTACGTGTGTATGTACTCGTTAATTATACACATGTATAAAAAATATACATTTGGTATATAAATTAATTAAATTAAATAAATGTGTAGGGATTAATTAAATTTGGAATATAAATCATTAGTTGGAGCAAATAATCTATATTATTTATATCCATATATATAAATATAGGTATAAATAATCCATTAATAACCATTAATGGATTTTCATGTAGCCAATAACCAATTAAAGTAATTTGGTAAATGGACAACTAATATATATATATGTAGTTTATATACCTTTAGGTGGTGCATTGGTTTGGGATTAAAAAGCAAAAAAATGAAATGAAAATATATTATATGCAAATGGATGGGTTGTGTTTAAAATTTATAGGCGGTTGGTATAAAACAAGACGTGTGAGCATTTATTAAAGGCACCTTGGTTACATGAAAAAGGTATATATGGACAAACAACTCATGGGACGTTTGTGATTTCAAATACATATGTGGGCGGTGGATTTTGGCTTAGAATGTGTTGGCAGTGAGTTGAATTAATGGGCACGTGATGAGCAAGTGGTGGATGTGCAACATACATGGTTCTTTTCACATTTTATCTTCATTGCCAAGAACGTCCAGATAGGAGCATGAATAGAACTGAGACGGGAAGAAGAGGGAAAAAAAGAGAAACGTCTGTTTTCTTGTAGGATTTGTCGCGCAGGTAAGCTATTTGTTCAAATTCTAGTTACAAAAACGCTAATTAAGCTTCGTACTACAATCCTAGGGGTGTAATTTTTGCTGTAGGCAGTGTTTTATAGCAGTACCCAAAAATTGGGTGTTTTCCTACAGTGAGTGAAACTCAACAAAAGTTATACCAAAACACTCCTAGCGATAAGTAGATTCCAGATATGTGGTTAGATTGTGCTAGTTTACCCTGTAGATTTTAAAATAAATACCCAAAGTTTTATAACCTTTGGATAGGCCTTTGGGTATGTTAAACTCAAATAAAACTCTGATTGAGACCTATAGAAATGTAGAAAATGAAAATACGGACCCATTGACACTAAACTTGTGAATTTTGGATATCAATTGGAATTTTGGTGAACGATTGAGCAATGAAGTTTTTAAGAAAAAAAATATAGAAAATCACAGAAAATATGATTTAAAATCATATTTAAGTTATTTTCTGCCGTAAAAATATTTTATAAGAGCAGAAAATTAATTTTATAATTATTGAGATTATTCGAGTCAATGCGCATCACTACGTGAGGTCTGATGTGCGTGTATGATTAAAAATAAGAAATAAATACGTTGGAAATTGATTATAGAAATGAATTTAAATTTGATTGGTGCTTTTGAAATTATTTTTGATAGGATAATTTTGGTGAATTAAGTATAGAGGCTGAAGTGGATACTGGAAATTGATTGATAATAATTTTGGTGAGTAATATTTATTTTTGGGTATTTCGGAGAATATTGCCTTACGTCTAAAACTTCTGATTTTTCTTAAATATGAATGGATGCACTTAATATGATATAAAATGATGGATTATATATTATTGAATTTTACAGTAAAGGTTGGAAAAGCTGGTTATTTACCAGAGAGTGAGTTACGTGCCAACGAGATTTAGTGTTGGTATTCTGTGAGTATTTCTTTATCTTTGTTATTTATATGGCATTGTAGATAAAAA
>JAJIYU010001712.1:0-34047 GCA_030144865.1 Tinospora cordifolia
GTGTCATGGTACTTGGGAATATGTTTTGATTTAGTTGAATGTAAATTCAATGCCCTGTATCTCTTTTTGGAAAAGCAGAGAACAGATATGCTAATATATATATATATATATGCCTCCAAATGCCTGAATGATTCACACATATCAGGAACGTACCTTCTAATCATATCAAATGAAACGGATCTATTTGGAAATTAACGGATTTTTTGGTAAGAGAATGAAGATAAAGCACTGTAGTCTATACAACTGTGATAAACATGAATTGCTTGAATATTTAACAAAATTGATACAAATGAGTAATTAAAAGGGATGGATATACACGGTGAGGTGCCATAGATATCTAATATTTCACCTTAATATTAGGCTTCGTTTTGTGCTGGTGGGCAGTACAATTGTTGCGTCTCCCAACCAGAAAAATTTGATGGAGATGATATGGAATTATCTAAGATTCATCAAATTGGCCAAATGTGAATCTGATTTGACAAATTATCGAGCAAAATCTTGTTTCTGCAAATCTGCTTCTGTTTCCAAATTGAAAAGTTTGTGCCCTTTTTCATGCTCGATTAAATAAACTCAGCATCATCTGCCCTTTCTTGCACAATTTGGAGTTTGATTATTCAATCGCTAATCAAGAATTTTTTCACCAGTGGAGAATAGGTTCCAAATTACTGTTCCCACAAGATATAGGCCAACTGAAACTTTGAAGACATCGTCCCAAGAACCTGAAAAGCGTAAGCCAAATTGTAAGGAAACAGAGCAGAGTTAAACTACTCAAGGACCTAATGTTAAGATTAACTCAAATAAATATGATATAGATGCTTATAAAATGTGGGGGATATAGACTGACCGTGCTGTAGGATGTAACCAGTTGCTGCTGTCCCGAAGACTCCTGCTAGCACACCTGCTGTGTTAGATAGCCCAAGCAAAACTCCCTGTGTTTGAATTCAAGAAGAAAATATACTAATAAATAAAAGTTAACAAATTACAAAAAAAAAAAAAACTGTTGATTCTCTTTTCCAAATCAAGCTGGACATAAGATTGTGCACTGCAGTATCACAAAAATGGAAATGATATATCACTTACGGAATATCTAGGGGCAATGTCTTGATGGTTTGAGTACAGACCAGATTGTGAAAATGCATCTGTTCCCTATTAAAATAAATAAATGAAGAGAATTCAGATTATAGGAACAACAGTTGGAACTTGGAATCTTCTTAAAATAAGGATAGTGCGCTATTTCCTCTGTTACTTTGTATTGTTGTCCATGTGCGTAAATTGTTTGAAGTTTAAAGTAGTTAAAAAAATAAAATAAGAACATGTGTGCCGCAATTACCAGTGCAGAACCACTTCCATATCCAACGGAGCAAGTAAAATTCATCAGTAAGCATATGACAGCATAATTATCTACGTACTGTTACAGTTTGTAGTATGCAGGTTGTAGTGAATAATTTTATTCTACAGGTTGTAATAGGCACACCTGACTACAGGCCATGCAAAGAACTCCCATGGCAGGGGAGTCTACATGGCTCAACTGAGTTAGAAAGAATGCTGGACCAAGAAAGCCAACTGTCTGCATGAGCTGCAAGGTTTCCCAAAAAGTAATACTATGAGAATAAGGAGACACGACCACAGACTTGAACAAAATTATTCACTGATGAGATAAGCACAATAAATGGTGTTATACTGCTAGTCAATGTTGCTTACACCAAGGTTTCCCACAAGTATATAACTATATATTATGAGAATAAGGGAAAGACAACCATAGACTTGAACAAAATTATTCATTGATGAGATTACTATTAGGATTTTTGCCCAAACCTAAAATAAAAAGTATTTAATTTCTGTACTAGTAGAATAGAAATTGTCTTAGTTTGAATAAGTATATGATTTTGAAGTTTCAAATCATAGTAGATGTCTAGTATTAGTGTTAGGGTTAAGTTGTATAAGAAGTTTGTCTAATATTTATTATACATATGAGTTTGTCTAATAGGTGGATTAGATTAAAGTGTGGGAGAATGACCTACAATCAAGTTACAAACTGAGAAATTATGAGTAATTTAGCATGTGAAAAGAAATAAGTACTTGAAGGATGACCTTTCTTTGTATTATAATCTTCTTAATATAATAGATTTTTTCAAACTACATTGTTAGGACTGTAGTACCACGTGGACACTAATACGGGCACCCTTATGATATGGCAAAATAGTTGGCATGTTTAGTGACTATGTGGTATACAGCTAAGCCACCTGGGAATTACAATTTCATATATGAAATCATAATCCTTGCATATCTAACACAAGAATCACAATTGGAAACCAGCATGTTTTGGAAATAAGGCATCCTTATTCATAGCATGTGTAATGTATGTGCAAGTACCATGTTTTCTATGTACAGTTGGGATATATTAGGAAGATTACTTATATGAAACTATCTAGCTAGTGTATTATGTGCGTATAGGAAGTCTAGTTTATCGTGTGAGCATAGAGATCTTGAACAATATTGCAAAATTCCTGGACAGTTAGCTTGCCTATGCAAATTAGCAAATTATTTAACACATTGAGATGTTACCATACTCCATGACTCTATTTTAGCATGCATATTAACTATTGATCTCAAACTTTTTAAAAACATTCCAGAAATCTGTATGTATGGTAAAGTCTTCAATTGAATATTCGTAAAGATCTACATGATGGACAAGATACTGCAATCATATGGTAAACTTGGTATGCTTTTAGATTTTAAATAACTTGCTATCTTGTTTGGAACATGATCTTTCACCAATAGCCATATAAATCATCATCTCCGAAGAAAGGAGAAAGATCATGCCCATTAAGCAAGAAGATTCTTGTTGCTTAATTTCCAGCATCAGAGGATCTAGCATTTCCGTTACTCTTGCACAGTATGTGCAATAGCATGATGCAGCAAATATATATTGAAGGTGTTTCCTTCACTGTCTTATACACTCAAGGATCAAAGAGTTGATCACCTTAATGGGTCATGAAATACCCATTGATTAATCTTGAACATTACTTTTTATATCTGCTTTTTTTTTTTTTTTTTTTTTTTTTGTATTTTGAGAAGCTTGCAAAATACTTTGTGAAGGCAATCAGTGTGAGTAGACTTAACGAGTCGTAAGATCAGTGTGGTATGACATGAGATGTAATTGGTGGCTGATCAAGACTTGGAGAAATCTACATTGCTGATTCAAGACAAGGTGGCATTATTTGTGTTCTACGAACATCCATTGCGAAGTCGTAAAGTGTGACAACTGTTTAAAGGTACTAAGTCACCCAGTTACAACTGTATTGGGTTTGTGATTAGTAGAAACATTTTCATTTGGGCGTAGCCCTGCAAAAGTAGGTTTGGTTGAACTGCATTACCAATCTATCTTGTACATTATTTCTCTTTGTTTTACTTTATTTAGACTGATAACTGGTTTTTATTACTTCTCTTTTCATATAACGAACCTACACACATTAAATTAGTTGTGTGATTAGGTAACTTGTTATTTGAAAAATTATGCTGCACATTGCCTTAATTGATTGGGCTTGGAAAACCCTACAAAGTTGTATCAAAGCTAGGTTCAAGAAGTTGCTTTGGTTATTGACGTTATCATTTCATGTTTATAGGATTATTGCCATGGTGCCATCAGCACCTTATGCATTGATTTTTGGTTCCATGCATCTTCTCCATGTTCAAAATGGTTCTGTTCTTGTATTTAAGACATTGAAGAGATTAGTGATTTGGTTTATTCATGATATTACATAAAATGCTTTAACAATGGTGTTGTTTTGCATTGAAGGAAGTTTATTATGTTAAAACACCTTGGTGGGTGGTTCATGAAGTGATTTAATCTTGTTGGATCATTGAATACTAGACCTTAGAAAGTCAACAAACAACAATTCTTCTATGTAGGGATCACATTCCCCATTGACTCTCCTAATGTCGGGCTAAGAGACTTCATAACCTTTGCAAAGCGTAGTAGAAAGAAGGCTATGCACTGACACTCTTTTATCTATTCTATTAGCCAAAGCATTTTATAAGAAAAAGGATTTACAATTGATGCATTCATCTTCAAGATTGATTGTTCTTCTCATAATGGAGCACTTGGTAGAGCTCATGCAAACTGAATGCTTTGTTTGTGGTAGAGTAATTGTGAAGATTAGATAATTAAGCAATTACTGATTAAATGGTTGATTAGTTGTTTGTTCGCTTCATGCAAAGATTAATTGGTTGTTTGACATCAGAAGAGAATGAGATGATTGTTTGGAAGATTGATTAAGTAATGTCAGTTCACATTTTTTGCAAAGATTAATTGATTGGTTGGTATCTCAAAAGATTGAGATAGGCCATTTGATTAGTTGTTTAGATGATTGTTTGCATTTTATTGCAATAAAAGATTGATTGGTCGTATCTCAGTAGCATGAGAGGAGTGCTTGAATGATTATTCCAAAGGTACTTGTTTGTGCTTGGTGATTGCTCATATGCTACAACAAAGATTGAAGGTCAATTGCTTGGTGGAGTTCTCGTTAACGTTAGATTTTGGCTTGAACATAAAATAGAAAGTATTCAATTTGTGTATGAGTAAAATACAAAGTTTGCTAATTTGAGTAAGTTCCAAACTTTGGGTTTTTAATTGTTGTAGATTTATAACATTAATATTTGAGTTATATTAAAAGTTTGTCTAATATTCATTATAAATATAAAATAGCTAGATGAGATTGAATTATGAGAATGATCTAGTACAAGTTATAGAATAAAAGATTACGAATGATATAGTGGGTGACAAGAAATGAATGCACAAAGGATAACCTTCTTGTACGGATGACCTTATATTCCAAACTTCTTAGTATAATAGATTTCTCTACCTGTGGCAGAAGGCATCGATTAATCAGACCACATTAAATTAATTATGTAATTTTGTAATTTTGTGATTTATTATTTGAATAATTCTATTGTGTAATGGATTGATCAATTGAAGTTGTAAAACCCAAAAATAGCACAATAACTGGAGTTAGATTGACAGTTGACGTTGCCTCCAGATTACAAGAGTTACAGCAACAGTAACACTCTTGATGAGACGCAACACTTGTGAGCATAAGTATACTCAAAGACTAAATTGATATGGTGAGGAAAACAAAAGCTGCTGCTTAACCTTTAAGTCAAAAATCAAGAAGAAATGGGTACCTTGCGAACTGTTGTAACTGATAATCCTCTAGTCACTAGTGTGTCTGCAATCCAACCTCCAACATTTGCGGACAAGGCCATAGTGAGCCAGGGTAGAACACAAAATAAACCAGATTCTGTGAGGTTGAACTTCAAGACCTGGGAACAAATACAATACATAATCTTTTTTTTCAGTTAATGATTGTGATAAACAATTAAAAGGGTGTCCTTGCTGTAGTAAGTACCATTAATAATGCTAACCTACCAGTACCAACTGTTAATATGACTGTATGAGCTACAAACATACAAATTTTGTTGGACTTTATATTGGCAAAAGTTGCGTATCTTTTGAGGCTTTGTGCACATCCATCAAACAAGGTATACCACCTTTCTTCGTATGATGTAACTCAAACAATGTTCAAGGAAATGTATTGTAGGGCCCAATGGGTGGGGTGTGAATATTGCTTTTATCTTTTCTGTATGTGTGTTGTGTGGAGAGGGATTCCCAAGATTGTAATTAACAATATATCAATGAAAGATACTGTTTCTTTAAAAAAATGCTCAAGGAAGTATCTTTAATTCAAGTAATCAATACAATCAGTATTCTAGTGCATAATTGAAGGTACGAGTTTCTATTATATTGGAGCTTTTGCATCTTTGCTATGTAACACTTGCAACTTATGATAGTTCATGCAAGCCTGTCACTAACCTAATGTTAATAACTAAAAGTTTGTAACCACAAATCCACTTGGAAGTTTCACCTGGTTGTAGTATGTTGGCATCCACGTGAGAAGAATGAAAGTCCCCCAGTTGTGGCAGAAGTGAGAAGTTATCAATGCCCAAACAGGTGGCTTTGATAAGATTAATCCCCATGGTATTTCTTTTACAGGCTCCCGCGAAATACTGCTACTACTTAAAAGTTTCTTTTCCTCAGGAAGTAGTTCAGGGTCTTCAAGAGGTGTGCTATGCGCCTTCAGCATCAGATACCAAATAACAATAAGAAAAATATGCCAAAAGATATTAAGTACACAGTGAAAACTCACAAATTTCGTACACTTGAAGCAGTCTATATTTTACACACACACACACAATGAGATGAATGTGTCCAAAGCCAGATCAGGAAAAGATGCAAATGGACATTAAATGGATTGACAGTAATAAGTCATAAATTTGATACACCTGAAAAGTGTTGCAGCTTACACACAGAATAAGGATGGGCATTTGCAATTTAAACTTAAATTGACAAGGAGAACGTCCTAAAATTAGTTTTCATAATTTTAGCCTCTTAAGTCATAATATGGCTCCTAATAGACTTTGGTTTTGCCCTCCTCATAATAAATTCTTTTAGTCGTATGAGCAACATATCACCCCAGATAGGTATATAAACAATCAGAGTGTGTCTGAATTGTAAGCACCAGCAAATTCCACTAGGGAGCTTCTTAATTATCAGATGAATTTAAATTTCCACACAGTTAGTCAGTGACAACAATGTTTATTTGGAGTTGGGATGATAAGACATTGATAAAACAGTTCACCTTATTTAGCCATGCTGCAAACCAAACTGTTCCAAGAGAACCAAAGGTGTAAAACACTGATGGCCATCCAAATTTATGAATTAACATTGGAGAGAATGCCAGGCCTGTTACAGAACCAAGGTACATTCCACTGTACACGAGTGCTAAAGACCGACTTCTTTCTGCTACAGGAATCCACTTTGAAAGAATATTGTTCATTGCAGGCATTGCCACACCCTGAAACAATATATTCTATAAGGTTAAATTAGAACAGAAGGTTTTTTTTTTAAGAAATTGTCACATAGCAGAACAAACTGCCACATTTTTACACCATGAAGTATTCAATTAATAGATATATAAAAGGGTAAGTTAGGCTTGTCACCTCGCCAATGCCCATGAATGCTCGTGCAACAAGTAAAAAAGGTAACCCAAGTTTAGCAGCAACCGGAGTGAGAGCTGTGGCAACGGACCACCAGACTACTCCAAATGCTAAGACAAGTTTCCCACCAACAGTGTCCGCCCAAATGCCTCCGGCAATCTGTGATTTAGTTGATAATGCGAATAAAAATTAAATTTTTCCCAAGCTTGTAACCGACAAAAATAAATAAATAAATAAAAGAAAAACAAGAAAATTGTTCTGAAGAAAAAGGACCTCTATTATCATCAAGAAAATTGCTATTAAGAACACAAGTACAAGACATAGATGAAAGAACTTTGATCAGACTTTGTCATCCATAAGACTATACCATAGAATCAATAAAAACTGTTCCCAATTGATTTTTTTTTTTAATTGGATGTCTCTGAAGATGTTCCCACTTGATGATAAGAGAAAGAAAGACCAACAAACCAAACTACAGCATCTAAAAGATGGTAATTTGTGAAATAAAAGACATTAAACAAGTAATATCTGACTGAAACTGAATTATCATTGTATGAATCCAGAGAGAACCATTAATTTAAAGAAAAGAAGACATTGAGTTGGCTTAATTAAATTGTGTGCCACGCTATTGTGACAAACAGCGAGGTGTACAAGTTTCTAGTAGTAACATTGATAAAACAAATTCTGGAGAGGTTTTATCGGATTAATAATTTTCTTAGTCATCCAAATCACAGTGCACAAATATTTCCTTCACTTCATTTTGCTGTTAAGAAACAACTTGTCATGAACCTTTATTATGTGAATGCTATGAGTCCAAAGTGTCAAAAGACACTCTGGCCCTTTTTGGACATGGCAGCAATGCAATAAATTTACGATGACAGAATTTACTATATGAAATATGACTTCACATAGAAATATGAAGCTTACCTGGGTGAGAAGGTAACCCCAGAAAAAGGAAGATTGGATCAATCCAACAGTTGCAGGTGCCCAGTTGTATTCTGCTGACATGGGAAGGATGGCAATGCTCATATTTACCTGCCAAAGAAATCAGTCATCTCAAATGTACATATCAACAAAAACATAGCTTTTGATGAATGACTAAGCCTCCACAATTTACGTCTCATGATCTCAGAAGAAGGTAGTACACTAATTGTGCTACACACGGGTTTCATTAAAGGGAGTAAATAAACAGAACAAGAAGAAAGACACCTTAGTGGTAGGAAACACAAGAAACTGTCCAAATAAATGCATACTGCAATTTTCTTGCACATTTTAGCTAGAAAAATGCAACCAAGTATCACCGGTAGCCAACAAATGGTGTGAGACAGAGACTCAACTTGAGACTTCATATTGAAGTGTATTTTAGGTGCTTTCATCTAAAAAATCTCTCAACCCTTTGTTGGCTGAAGCACAAATCAACCTAACATCGTTATAATCGCAAAATCATCCTCAAATTGCATGTTTCAAGAATGAGCCTCACAATCAAGTCAATCACTGAACTCTCACTATTCAACTTAGAAAAACTCCTGGAACCAAACATGAATAATCCTAAATTGATTGGGATGTCGTACTCCAGTTTGCACTGCAATACAGGATGACCTTCGGATTGCATTAATACACGTATCACCGCTATTAGATTCAATAAGAATGGAAACGTGTTGGAATGAGGTAGTTTGAATTGCAGCTTCTATCACAATCAACATAACATTAAACAATTTAGTTTCAGAAACTGCAAACAATGGAGTAAGTGCCATAGATGCTAAAGCTTCAACACGGTTAATAACAGAATAACAAAATAAATAATCCCTGACTCGAAAGGATATCTCGAAACAAAGAAAGAGAAAACCTCAAATCAACATCAAAACGTCAACCAAACCGTAGCATTTCTTAAGAAAACAGAGCAATTGAGAATTGAAGGAGAAGAATAAGAAAAAGAAGAAGAAGCTCACTCTATCCATGTTGCACAGCAGAAAAGCAGAGAAGCATAGAAGCACAATCACCCAACGCTTCGGAAACTGCTCCCACCATTGGATCCCACTCTCCAAACCATCTTCCGAAGCAACAATCTCTGTCAAACCATCTGCAAACTTCACAGAATCAGCAACCGAGTCCGCAATATCGTAAGATTCCGACTTCACATCGGCCCCAGCTCTTCCACTAGCTCTAAATTGAGAAAACCGCTGCGGAATTGGAAAATTTCCCGAAACAAAGCGAAATCCGATTCCCCGCTTCCGATACACAAACGGAAGTCGCTTATCAGCGCAGAGACTGTTGCGCAAAACGCCGGCGTCGTTCAAGTTTCGTCGCTTTCGAGGAGAGGAGATGTCGGGAATCGACGGTAGAAGGAACACTCCCGCACTCATGGCTTAGAGCGCGAAGCGTTTTTGGTCCAGCTACAGGGAGAGTGATTTTTCTGAACCACTGTTCAAAATATGCGAAAGCTTGGACGGGGGCAGTGGGTGGATATTTGTATGGGCTGGTCACAGATTTGACACGTGTCCGAGAGTGGAACGAGATTTTATCGAGAAACGTGTCGGGTAGCGAATTCAAAAATCCGTCAACGAATTGATGAGTCGCACATAATGGACTCCCGATTTACGAGTGATGGTGCGAAGCCCGTGATGGGATAGCTAAAAATGGACGGGTTACATATGGTCCGTTGAATGCCCAGATTATAATGAAAAATACACTTATATATAGTATTTAAAAATATATTATAAAAATATCTTATTTTATAATATTATATACGTATTGAAATTTTAATTACAAAAATATCAAAATTGGGGTGTTACCAATTTAAACTGAAAAAACCCATAAAATCAGTAAACAAATAAGAAATCAACAATTAAAAAAGAAAAATTAATTTTCTTTCACATTTAATGAAGCATATTATGAGAAATAAGCTTTTATTTGACTAAAAAAATCAATTTGCTAAAATAGAAACGAAGTGTTGAATGAAATGTTTATAAAAACAGGGATATATCTCAAAACTATATGAATATATTTACATATATATTATATTATATTGATGAATATATGTAAAGATAGACATAATATATACAGATGAACTAAATATATTTCACTATTTTCATTTAAATACTCCACTCTTAAATTTTTTTATTTTTTTAATATTCTTATCTTCTTTAAAAAATAAAAGATTAGGGGTAAAATGTTAATTAAAATGTTTAGCCCCAATATATATTTTCTGTATATATATATATTTTTATATATCTTTTTGTATTTTTTAGTATATTATCTATATATTTTGTGTATACATTCATTATTTTTTATTATTATTCAACATCTCTACAGAAAAATATTCTGTGTATATTTTTATATATTTTTGATATATCTTCTGTATATTTCTTATATACAGTGATCTGTCATAAGTGTTATTTCACTTGCCATCAAAATAATAAATTTGTGTATATTTTTTGTATATTTTAGATATATTTTATGTATACACATGACATTAGATTTTGTGTATTTTATATATATATTTTGTGCATATAGGCGGTATATTTACAATATATTTCTTATATATTTTAAGTATATAGTCTATTTATTTATCATTGTGCAATTCATCTTTGCAAAAAATTAATTTTTTGTATATTTTTGGTATATTTTATGTATATTTGATGCATACAGTTTATTTTCTTGATCATTATACAACTAATTTATGAAAAGTAGTTTGAGTATATATTTTTTTGTATATTTTAGGTATATTTTACATATAGTTGATATGTACAATCTATTTTCTTGATTAATAATCAAGTCATTCCTCTACATGATGTTGGGTTTTGTATATTTTATGTATACTTTGTGTATATAGACAGTATATTTACAATATATTTCTTATATATTTTACGTATATAGTCTGTTTCTTTATTGTTGTGCAATTCATTTTTGCAAGAAATTAGTTTCCTTGTATATTTTTAGTATATTTTATGTATATTTGATGTATACAATCTATTTTTTTGTCATTATTCACATCTGTGAAGGAGACTTAGTTTGTGTATGCATCGTATATATTTTCTGTATATTAATCTGTATATTTTATGTATATTTGGTGTACACAATCTGTTATTTTGATTAATAATCAACTCAAAAAGCAATGATAAAAAAGTAATAATAAAAAAAAAATTCTCTTTATGTGTAATTAGCAAATACCTAATTTTGATAAATTGTTAATCTGTATATTGCCCATCTGTTGATTCTCTGCTGAAAAAATATTATGTGTATATTTGCCTAAGACATACAAAGTTTGAAAATTAGTTTTTTGATAGATATTATGTATATTCTTGTATATATATTTTTTTATATATTCTTGTATATTTTTTGCCGTATTGAGTTCATATATATTCCAGAATATACAGGCATACAATACATTCTTATCAGAATACATAGAAATATATCAAAATATACACTTTGCATACAACACATTGTTGCCATGTGCATACATTACATTGTTACTAGAATATACCAAAATATACAGACATACACCAGAATATATACTCTTGCCTGTTATATTGATGGCAAATGAGAAAATATACTAGAATATATAGGAATATATCAGAATATATAGAAATATACCAGGATGTACAGACAAATATAGAAAAATATATCAGAATTTAGAAGAATATACCAAAAAATATACACATGCATGTTATATTTCTGTACAACATTCGGACAATGTACAAAAATATACAGAAATATATAGAAATATAAAAAAATATATAGAAATTCATCAGCATTGCCCTCTTTATTAGCCTTATTTGGACTGCAATATACATAAACATATAGACATATACAAAAATATACAGAAATATTCAGAAATATACAATTTTCATTCATTGGTACTGTTCATCACTATTCATCAGCACTGTTTATCAATACTGTTTCGAAAATATACACAAATATACCGAAATATGCAACCTTCATTTATCGACATTGTTCATCGGCATTGTTCATCATTATTGTTCATTGGTGCTATTTGAAAAAATATATAGAAATATTCAAAAATATACAACCTTCATTCATCAGTATTGTTTATCACTGTTCATCACTATTCGTTATTACTGTTCATCATTATTGTTCATCGTCTTCTGATTTGTGATCTGTCTTCTATTTGACATGCCTCTTTTTAGAATGCGATATCGGTGTAAATAAAAGCAAAATGTTGATAAAAATGAAAAACAGAAACTTTATCAAAATATTTTTGATAATATTTTTATAATAATGACATATTATGTAATTTTCTCATATTATAGCCTAGCCTAATAGGCCCAAAGTGCTTCTACTCTAACAAAATTTATAAATAATCATTTTGAGAAAATTACAGAAATTGACCTTTTTTTTAAATAGTATCAAAACTATTTGTGTCATTTTATATTTTTTCAATAATATCAGTTTTTATTAAATATTTAGGTGGTATATGGTAACGCTTTTTATAATATTTTATTTTGATGAGTCTTATTAAAAAAGAGCTTTTGAAAAATTAGAGTGTTTAGTAGCTTAATTTTTTCTCTTATATTTAAATTATTTTTATGAAATAGAGAAAATGCCTCTTAAATAAAAAAACAAGATTTTTTTTTTAAATAAGAGGAGCAAAAGGAGGTTTCCATACTTTTCAAAATAGATATAATTTTTTTAAAATTGTCCAAACTAACCTTGTCAAGCCATTTAAAACAACTAATTCAATCTAGTTTTTATTTCAATTTAATTTTAAATAAAAAATTTTGATTTATATGCTCATCAAAATCAACCTATTTGTATTTATTAATCTTCTAATTAAAAATTTTATTTATTTTTTAAAAATATAAATTAATCAGTTCATAACCCTCTATACTATTAAACTATTTAAAACCTTTTAAAATTCAATATTCTCAAAATGAGAATATTGAATTAAATAAATTTAAAATGTTGGTTGTAATGAGTAATACTATAAAGAATATAATTAAATATTTATATTTACATTATTAATAAAATTATTATGTAATATGAATAAATTTATAAATAATTTTTTATATAAAACTAATAATGTTAATTCAAATAACATAAATTAGTTATATAATAAGATAAAAATAAAAGTTTGTCCAACTTGCTCAATAAACACTTTATTTTTAAATAAGAATTTTTTATGTTATTATCGTTAAATACTTTATAAAATATAAGCTTTTGTCTAATTAGTTCAACTTAAAAAGTCTTAACAAATAAACGCTAAATATTTAAGCAATAGAGTTATCAAACAAGCCCTTAAATTTCTATTGGATTATATATCATTCGACCTCAATAAAACCCTAATGACCTCTCAGCTGTTGCCATTGAAGGAATTTTTGTGAACGAAGTTGAATAATGGATCTGAGAAACCTTGTTGATTTTAGTACAAAGCAAAGATCGAACCTCTTCCGAGAAATTGACAAATTTGTTGCCCCTTATCCATTTGTGTCAAATGTAGCAATCCACCATATCGTTTTTTGCTCAAAAATCATCTTCACCAACCTCTATCTCAGTTTGACGGCCAATAGATCATGCAAAATATGGTCAAGGATTCATTCTAGAGCGTTCGTTTATGTCATTAGAACAATTTCTTGATGCAATCCGTGGATTTGATTATTTTGTTGTTGTGATGGTTGTCTTTGTTGGCATGGTTCAGATTTGGGGTTTGTTTCAAGACAAGGGTTTTGTGGGTTTGATGAATGGGGAATTTGGTTTTAAGAAAAGATGATGAAAATGATACTTGTAATGATATGTAGTTGTCATGGTTGTGGTTGCCAGCTATTTCGCTGGGACCAAGAAACACTTTGTATTAGGGCTACTACTATTCATGGCAAATGCCGCTCTCTTTGATATTTGATGTTATAGTAATAATATCTTAACTATATACTAATATTATATAATTTATATATCTAGTATGAGTAAATTATCTAGTTTAACTGATCATGATATTTGATATTTCAGTCATGATATTTGATATTACACTATTAATATATTAACCGTATATCAATATTATACAATTTGTATACTATTAATTATTAATCTTAATGCATAAAGAATATAGTAGTTTCACTATTAAGTTTTTGCTATAGGTATAAAAATGATAATAATAATATTTTATAATATTTTATATTTTTTTGTACAGATTAATTTTTTTTTCAATCATTTTTAGATTTGAAGTAAGGGTTCTCTTGGTGCAGATAATAGAAATGATTATTTTGGTGGGATATGATAGGACGAGATATAAAAATTTTAAAAAGTATTTTTTTAAAAAAATTAAAAAGTAAAAAAAAAAAATTTAGATGGAATAACTCAATCCCACAAAAAATGGTGGGTTTAAGTTATCCCACCAACATACGATAAGTAAGTAGGCTTAAACAGTTTTTGTCATATCTTATATAGTCCTAAACACCGAATTAAGATAATTTTTTGTCATATTCTATTCTCATCCTATGTAACAAACATGGCCTAAAAGTGATACCACACTTATTTTATTTTTCAACATAATGTTCTGAAAATTATGGGACTGTTTACTGATTAATCTACCATTTTTGAGTTTTTAGCAACATCCACCGGCTAAAACGCCAGTCACATAAATCATTAACCATAGGTACGCAGGACAAATATTACTTCCTTATTATTCTTTTGACGAATTTTCATACAAGGCATGCTTTACAAAAATAAAAATCTAAAGCGAGCCAGCTGCTTAGCTGCCACCATGTTTTACCATTGGCTAAAGTTGAAGTTACATAAATGATCTTTGGAATAGAAATTGACGGACAACAGGCAAACAAAAAGAATATTTTGAGAATAAGTTCTTCGTTGTATTAAGAATATTATATTATATTTAATTCCAAACCCAAACAAATGTTTTCGAACTTAAATGATGATATATATATATATATATATATTTTTTTTTTTTCTCATTTCGAAAGATTAAAAATTTAACATTGTATCAAATAGCCAATTACCATTTGTTAGGTAGTTGATATTCTACCATTTTTGACAAGTGATGTGAGTATAGTTGTCACTGTAAATTTCGAGCATTTAGGGCATGTTTGGTAAAGAGGATTAGAATAGAATAGAATAATTTTTTATTCTATCCTATATTTGGTATTACATAAGATAAGATAAAAATTTATTAAGACCCACATGAGTTATCCCACCAAATTTTTTTTTTAACTTTTATTTTTTTAAATATTTTTAAAAATATTTTTATCTCATCATATCTTATCCTATCTTATCTCAATAAAATAATTCTATCTCATCTTGTGCACCAAATGAGCCTTTAATTCTTAACTTTATTTTTTAATTTATAAGACTTATGTTTTCTGTTTTTTTTTTTTTTTTTTTGGTTATTGTACCTTCAGGCATTTGTTTTTGCACAATTTTTTTTATTAAGATAATATGTTTGGACATTCGTAACAAGATTAATTTTTTTTTTTTAGCACATTGAGTGACTAAAATGTTAGAACATTCTTAATAGGGCATCTAGCATTAGACATTCAACAATTGAATGCTCACTTGCCATTTATTTTATGTTTGAAGGTTATTGTTGAAGATCGCTTTTTTAAAAAATTTTCTTTTTTCTTTTTTTTTTATTTTTTACTTCCCTGAAGAACATTATAAATATTTCATTCATTTGCCAACAATTGTGAATAAAAAATTTGAGAATATATAATTGTTTAAAAATTTTAAATAATTATATGTAATTTTTATGTGACTATGAATAATTTAAATTATATACGAAAAAATGTATTTTGTTATGAGTTGTATATTTTGAATAATTTAAAAGATATATTAACATGTTTTTGAATTTCATATAATTCAATCTAATTATTAAAAAATAATTTAATATATAAAAATTAATAAATTAATAACGTAACAACAAACATTAAATTTTTGAATGATTTAACTGATAGAGATGCTCTTCTCTTTTACAGTTATATATGATTTTGACAATTTATTAATAAAATATACTCATGCATGAGGGAAAAAGAAATCAAGAACGAAAGGGCGTCTCGTGGCATCTGTTTAATCACTAAATTAAAGTGAATGATTGCTTTGATATCCATTTTGGTATGTTCTGTTTGGTTTATTATTGAAATGCAGAGCCACCAAATTCCAAGGGTGGATGTACCATCCACTTCGTGTGCAGTATAGCTCAAATCAGTGTCGGCAGCAGCCTTTCATGTGCCATTTACAAGTAAAAAAACAGAAAGTCGAGTTCTTTACTTCTGTTTTCTCCGCCTTTATTAACCGATTGCTTTGCCCTGAAAACCTATTTTTTGCTTCTTTTACTTTTACAAGTGATAACGGCGTAACGTAAGTTGGAAGGTGAAAAATATTCTAAGGATAATGGTGGCTAGTGGGTAGGGAAAAGCAACTTCAACTTCGGCAGCAAAACAAAGAAAATTATGCTCTTTATTAGTAGACAAATAGAGTACATTTCAAGTTCTACAGGCAGGGAAACTAGTGAGCACTGGGTTCAATGATTAGTAGTTGTAGGGAAAGTGCAAGTTCACCCAATAAAGATTAAGAAAATAATAATAATAATTATAAGTTGGTAGCTTCATCTTTAAAGATTGGTTTGTATATCAAATATGTATCCTTTAAATTAGAAGACATCAAAAGTTTCACCCTTAACATTGTTAAAAGCTATTAAAAAACTAAATAATAAAATCTCCCTTAACACACTTACCTTTAAATGTGAGCCCTATAGGCTTGATAAGCCAACTTAGGGATTGAAATTTGAATATATTTTAGAATATGTCAAAAGACTAATATTTTGTATTATGTGAGACTGGTCGAAAATAACTTTAATTGTAAAATTATCTTTAGAGACTAAGTATGAGATCAACTGTCCGTAAGTAATTTTAGAGACTAGTTGCATATTTACTAAGTATATTTAATAATAAAAAAAAATGCATAAGATCATCTCAATTACATAGTAGCATCTTCCTTTCGTCAAACTGTAATAATAAACCTTCTTGGGCTAAAGCAACTGAAAGTGAAAGTCAAACTAATCTTGAAATTTCTTTTCCCTTTCCTGACTGAAAAACCTTGTTTCATTTTTCTTTTAATAATTTAATTATACTTAAAACATTTTGGAGTTACAGTTCCCCTTTTTTTTTTTTCTTTCTTTCTTCTTCAGAATAAATAGATTCATCAGACAAAGTTTCTGAGAAGTGGGACCGAGAGGAAACAAATGAATTTTGGACGGGGCCAAAGTGAAGATTGCAGCAGAGCCCACACAAGATTGAAATTAAAAAAAAAAAAAAAGGACTAGAAATGATAATGTCGCACAACAGCGTATGGTACGAAAGACATACCTTATTATAAAAACGAAAAAAAAAAAAACCGTAAAATACCGTGGGAGTATGATCAGTGTGCGTATATTTTATGAGGGGAACGACAGAAATCCACCTGTGATCAGCCTGAACCGACAAAGATGTACGAATCTGACGTGCAATTGAATTTATTGCAAGCATGTTGGGTGATTTTACAAGGGTATAATTATTGGACTACTTAAGTGTTCGAATTTTGTATTACAGCAATTTGTTAAGCTTTAATTTATTGAATTATTTTTTATAATTATCATTTATTAGATTGTATTTTATTAAACTCATAATCATACTAACTAATTACATAAAATATTTATAATACATATTTTATTAAATAGATATTTATGTTTATAATGTATATAATTTAAATAAATTATATTTACATATTAATTATATATAATTATTTAAATTAAAAAATACTTTTAAACTTTTTTATTTACATTTAAAATATTAATTTTAACTGTTTAAAAATATTATTTTAATTTTAAAAATTACATTTCATTTTTTAAAAATATTAATTATAAAAATTTGTATTTAAAAAACTTAGTATGACACAATTTTCAAAAGCAAAATAAAAAATAGTATTGCCTCAAAGCATTATAGTCAGATGCCTTAATAGAGCAACTGACTAGGTCAATGTGAGCGCTAAGCATTAGGCACTAAGACACTCTAACATTGGTGTGACTTATTAAATAGAGTAAAAGATATTTCGTAACATGTTACAAATCATGTGACTTAAAAGTTAATTCGAGTTTTGATATTATATTTAAAATTATTTAATTTAAAACAATAATTATTAAATATAAATTCAATAATGTACAATATTAAGTTAATAATCAAAATAACCAACTCCTTATATGAGTGAGTAATATGACATTTAATTTGAAATGGCCATTGCGTGATTTTATAAAAATAAATTAGTAATGCAAAAAAAAAAAAAAAAAACTCAAGAAAGTAATAATTTAAAAAACTTTGTTATAGAAATATCCATTTACAAAGAATCAAGTTAGAAATTTATTGACACGTATACCATACAAAAATAACAAAAATTGGAAAAGTAAGGTAAGTTTGTTTTATTTCATAAAATGAATAAGTATATATCTATACTAATATTAAATATATTCCTATACATATTCTATGAAAGCAAATTTAAAACAAATGATAATGACGTTGATTTTAAAAGATTGTGGATTTTGAATAATAAAAATGAATTTTATAAATACAATTAATAGCAATTCAGCTGTTCTAAAATATTAATATGAATAGTCTTCAAACAGTGATTTAAAAAAAAAAAAGAACGCGCGGGATTGGTAAAATGTTCAGCACGTAAATAAGCGCGCGGACTTGGGTTCAGTTGCCATTTCAACCGAAGAGGAAGCTTCCAAGTTGGGATCCACTATCACCGACTCCCCAAGTCTCCCGTCTTCATCCTTCCGTGCCCCCACCTGTTTCCTCTTTCCCTTTTCTCTGTCGTTAATCCCGCTTCTTTTTTTTTTTTTTTTGGTTGTTCTTCTCATCATTGATCCAACACACCATTCCGTTCTTCTCATTCTTCTTTCTCACTAGTACTGTTTCTCTTTTCATGGCCTTGTTCTTCCACTTCTTACACTCTTATTAGAACAATGGCGACGATGATGCGATCCTTCTTCGCCTCCTTCGTTTACTTATTCCTTCTCCTCTTCCATCTCGGTTGCTTCATCTTCTCAATCTCCCACGATAATCCCTCCACGAAGAAAAGGAAAGTAGCAGCTGCACATGAAACTCCACCCAGCCCACCTCTCTCATCCTCTACTTCGTCTCTTCAGAAACCTCACAAGCGTTTATCCTCTTCCTGGTCCTATCTCAAACGAATCTTCTCTTCTAACAAGAACCAGAAGATCAAGGAAACCGAAACCCTGACCCGGGCCACAACGCCGACGCTCGCCTCCGCCCGATCTTCCCAACACTCCATCGTATCTGTCGTCACTCCCGCCTACACAATTGTCTCTACTCCCACTCGCAAGAGACGCAACGGTTCGATCTCATCCGAGACCGATATTTCCGTCGACCACCCTTCGTTTCCTCTCCGGAACGACATCTATCCATGTCCTACCTGCGGTGAGATTTTCCAGAAGACTCAACTTCTCGATCAACATCAGTCAAACAAGCACGCTGTTTCCGAGCTTTTCGACGGAGATTCCGGCAAGAACATCGTCCAGATCATTTTCAAATCAGGTTGGGATGGTAATGGGAAGAAGAATCCGACGATTCATCGGATCTTGAAAATCCACAACAGTCCGAAAATCCTCGCGAGATTTGAAGAGTATAGAGAGTCTGTGAAGACGAAAGCCGGAAGAATCGGCGCTAGGAAGCGCGACGAGAGATGCATTGCCGACGGGAACGAGCTTCTCCGGTTCCACTGCACGACGTTCATGTGTAATTTGGGGCAGAACGGGAATTCTAGTCTTTGTGCGCAGCAATACTGCAGCGTATGCGGGATCATACGCTCAGGATTTTCGGCGAAGGTGGATGGCATATCTACAGTTTCGAACAGCTGGAGAGCGCACGTGGCGTTGCCTGATGAGCTTGAAGAGGAATTCAGGTTCATGAACGTGAAGCGAGCGATGCTGATTTGCCGAGTCATAGCGGGTCGAATCGGTAACGATCAGGGGCTCGCTGACAAGGACGATGTTGGGTTTGACTCGGTCGTCGGTCGTGGAGGTGATGGTGGACCTGGTGGAACCCTTGGCAGAGCAGATGAAGACGAGTTGTTGGTGTTTAATCCAAGGGCTGTACTTCCTTGCTTTGCTATTGTGTACAGCGTGCCGGTGTGATAATTTCTTAAATTTTCCTTTTTAATTTCCTGTATCATATAATATTTTACATCCGCACAAAAAAAAAAAAAAAGTTTCTCCCACGAGTGAACACTTACGTGTGTTATTAACTTACTCAAAGAAGAGTTGAGATGAAGGTGTTTGGGTGATGTTGATTGGCTGTAGTAGTTTAGCGCCGGTGAGTCGCGTTCCACCGTAACAAAGTTTGGGTGGTCTATGTCGTGTGAGTTTATGAATTTTTGTAATTTATCTTACTCTCTTCAAATAAATGTGTGTGAAGTACCGAGCTCTCAGGGGGAATATTACGTGTCTTTACTTGTAGCTGTTTGATTATGATCGTTGGAGGTTTTTGGTGATCTAGATCTGTTTGAATAGCCGTCGGATTAGATGGCCCCGGAATAGGAAGCGAGTGAGGTACATCATCATGAGGCTTGCGCGTTTAAATGGAATTATGGGTGAAATTATGACACGCATGCAGTTTGATAAATCAATGGTATTCTGTAGGGAACCAGGGCCTTGTTATTGAATTTTGGAAGCCTGAGAATTTATATTTTATAATGTTGTTGGGAATTTATTTATTAATGTTGTTAGTTCAATGTAATTCAGAAGTGTTGAATAATCAGTTTTGGTTTGACAATGCCCTGCAATCATTTTTGGATTGTAGAAGATTTTGTTTCGTTAATCAAATCTTAGATTAACTGAATTGACCACGTATTAGGGTGTGTTTGGATGTCGACTAGAAAAAATCGTCGGTTATTCAACTATCTTTGAATATAAAGGCAGGGTTCTACATTAAGAGGCATTTGATATTATACATATTGCCTACCTTTGACTATAGGTATAATGTTTTGCGCTAAATAACTCTTAGTCATACTAATAGAATGAGATTATATGGGATTGGAAGATCGTGTGCGATGTACGAGTCTTAAGAGAAACTTATCTTAACATCTAATATTTCAATTGAATTATTATCTTAGACATTCATTATTAGACGAGTTCTAGTTTCAAGTCATTAAAAGCCTGATTATTTAAAGAAAGCCTGCTAAAATTGAGATTCTAACTTATATTCAATATAATTAATTTATTTATATTAAGGTATGACTACTATTTTTAATATTATTATTTATTAATTACATGTTTATAACTAATAATTATTAGATTGCAATTTGACAAAGTTTACATTTTACATTCTATTTCAAATATTCATTATAACACTTAAATTTATAATATTAATTAATTATTAATTATTAATAACTATAGGTGATTTAATTACATAAAAATACAATATTGTTATAAATATAATTAAATAATATAGATATCTATTTTCTAAACTTGCTAATAACATATTGATGCAATGCTGATACAATTAATAACACAATATTGATGCAATCAATTACTTAACGAGGAAGATAATTATCAACATGGTTGATTTTTGCAATAACAAAGAAATTAACTAAAGCTGTTGATCTTTTTTTAGTAAAGAATAAATCAATCAGATTCGTTGATCTTTCTTAGTGAAAAAAAATCAATATCAGCCATTGAAGATCACTTGGGACTAAGAAAAAAAAACTTCTATAAATGAGGCCCTTACTTTCTATTTCTAATGAAATTGTTTAAAAGTTTTATTAATAAATAAGGCTCTCAATTTTTTTCACATATTTTTTCTCTTCTGATTTTATTTAACTATAGTTAGTTTATTTTATTTTCACACCAAATATTGATATTTTTTTAGAGTGTGTTTGGTTGTTAAAAAAATTTTCTTTGAGAAAATATTATTTTCTTAAAAAATTTTCTTGAAAATTTTTTCTCATAGTTATTTGGTTGGACACAAAAAAATTTAATAAAAATTAGTTATAAGTAGTTATTTTTTAAATTAATGTACACAAATTTTTTTCATAATAAAATTTTATTTTTTCACCCTGAGAAAAATTGGGTGAGAAAAGTTGTTAGGCTGAGAATATTTTTTTAAATTTTTTTCATTATTTTCATCAACCAAACATAAAAATTTTTTTTTTTCTTTCTTGAGAAAAATTTAATTTTTTTCATCAACCAAAAATAACTTTAGGATATGTTTGGTTGTTAAGAAAATTTTTTTAAGAAAATATTATTTTCTTAAGAAAATTTTCTTAAAAAAATATTATTGCAAAAATTTTCTCATGGTTGTTTGGTTAAAAATGAAAAAATTTAATTTAAGTTGAAAAGATTTTGGTGAAAAAAGTTATTGGGCCAAGAAAATATTTTAATATTTTTACTCGCCATTTTCATCAATTAAATATGAGAATATAAATTTTTTTTAAAAAAATTTAAAAATTTTCACCAACCCAACACAATTTTAATTTAATTTTTATATATTTCAGCTGCCTGACCTTCCATTTTCGGTTGACATTGAGAACTCTCTCTCTCTCTCGCTACCGCTATACACTTTTCATCCCGTGCTTTCCCCGTCTTGTTTCCAAAGACCAAACGGTTTTCCCGCTAAAATATAGCTTTGGATTATTTACCACGTGGCGGGCACGTGGTAAGAAAAGGGTGCTTCAACTGTCAGCGGCAAAACACAATCCGCCAAAACCGAGATTTAAATTCCCTCATCTCTGACTACCCATTCGTACATCTTGCACCGTAGAGCTTCTCCCGGAGGGAAGCGGCAACTGGATCTTACCTATACGAAAATCGGCGAGACCGTGAGTTCGACTCCTTCTAATCTCCTTCTTTATCGTTTATTCTTGAATCTGATGCCTGATAGTTCTTCCATGGCTTCAATCCTTCTCTTGACGATTTGTTTCGGGTCGTCGCACTTCGTAACTTGTTGGATTTGAAATGTTTTTGGTTTTGATAGGCGATTGAGCTTCTGTATCTATGATTCTTGAATTTGATGCCTCTAATGATTGATTTGCTCGGCACTCTGTCTTGATTCGTTGTATTTCGTGGATTAACTTGTTGGATTTGCCCATGTTTTGGTTTAGATTGGTGATAAAGCGTCTTTTTGAGAGGACAATGGTAACTGGAACCTGTATTTTTGGAACCGACGAGACCATGAGTTCAAATCCTCTCCAATACTCTTTTGTACGATTGATTCTTGAATGTGATGCCTTTAATTATTGATTCTCCATGTTTGATGATTTGTTCTGATTTGTTGTATTTTGTTGATTAACTTGTCCGATTTCCTAATGCCATTGTTTTCGCTGGCGTGGCGATGGAGCTTCTCGTCCGAGAGGATCGGAAATTGGGACCTCTACTGGCAGAGTCGGCGCGACCGTGAGTTGAATTCCTTGCCAATCATCTTTTTAATCATTGATTCTTAAATCTGATGCTTTTAATGATTGATTTCCGATCCTTTAGTATTTTTCTTTGATGACTTGTTTGAATTTGTCGTGTTCAAATTTATGCAATGAACAGAGGTTGTTTTTGTTAACCAGAGTAAAGATGCTGATAACCAGAGTAAAGTTGCTGAAAGTGATGTTGAACAAACTGAGCAAGACGGTTACAGACAGTTTTCAGCAACTTTACTCTGGTTATCAGCATCTTTACTCTGGTTAACAGTTTTGTCTGTTGTTGCTTGTTCCTCAATTTCCACAAATTGATGACTGGTTAGTGATATTAACCCGTGCATGTGGACTCTGAGGATTCTGAGTTTTGTAGGAACGTTGGAAGTTCCAGTTAGATCAGATTTTACAATAATGTCTAAATTTTCTAGTCAAAACTCAAGACATTAAGCTAATAAACAGGCATAAATATTGTTCAATAGTTCTCATTATCTTAAAATGCTATATTTCTGGTACTGTGATCTGATTTCATTTTAGGATCACATTACAATATTTCTAATAATTTGCAAGCCATATGCTTCTTTTAGTTTGCTGTCCAAATGCTTTGGGTGCTGGATAAATCCAGAGTAAGGGAATGCAGAAGCTCAATGCTAGAATCTTTTGCTTTGATGCGTTGATTATTTTTAAGAAGTTTTTTGTACATTCAAAAGAGCAGAACCTATAGGTTGGTTATCATTTTAGTAAAAAATATGTCTGAACTGTAGATAGGTTGGCTATCTTTTTACTAAAAGATGTGACAAAACCATGTACATAAATCAAAACATATTGATGTAAATGCAATACAGTAGAACAAATTTTAGGTGCTAAAGTGATTGATTGAAATTATGCAACTGGGCATCGACTTTGATTCCTTCTGATCCTCTACAGGCATGAGAGTCTCAAACTAGAAAGTGACTAGCTGTATTACCTTATCATTGAGCACGGAGATATAAGAGCTCTAGCACGAAAAATTGCATTGCTGATTAATCTGAAACACAGGTCCAAAATATACCTTTTGTCCTACAATACCTTAGAGCCTTATCTTCTCCGCTATATCTTAGGAATATCCTTCTCGAGTCATTCTCAGAAGTCCATTTACTTTCTAGCAGCCTTCTTCTCTGCGGGGTTTGAGTGTGATATTGTAGACAATAACATGTTGTTGTTGCCCCTTTAAGTTCACCGGTTCAAAGAATCATTCTCAATGGCAAGGCCCCGCAGCTTTAATAGTCTAACTTTTCTATGAGTATTTGCAGATTAAACAGTGAAACAGCACCTTTTCTACCCAGGTACAAATCATGTCTTTTCCAAGCTTGGTTTTGTTGCGCAAGCCTCCTTGATCTCCATAATTGGTATTATTTGCATTTCTCCCGATCAATCTTTCACAACTATAAATGATTTCACCTTGTGATAAGCTTTATACGTCGATAATATACGCTGGATCTGTTTGGTGGGCATGATAGAATTACTGGGATAGGATAAAAATAAAAAAAAAATTGGAATGGAATAATTAAGTGGGCTTGGATTATTTTTATCCGATCTTATATATTCCCAAACATTAGATTAGGATAAAAAAACTATCCTATCCTATTATAATCCCCTTACCAAACTGCCCCTATAGAATTTCTACTTATCAATGTTTGAAGCACGCTTCCATAAACCACTGTTTATATCTTATGTGGTTTACAAGGTGAGTTGCTCCTAACGAATGTTCCATAAAATTAAGCTAAGGGCATATTTAAGGCCTTTGCAATGCTCAATGACCAAGCTTAATGCAATGCTTTTTTTTCTTTACATTTCTAAAAATTGAGCTATGACGGTGCAGTGTCTTCTTTTTTTAAAACATCTTTTTAATAATTTTTATAAATAAAGTTTTTATAAAAATTAAATATAATGGTTATACCTTTAAATGATATTTCTTTAAAAAATAAACATATTATTTTAAGTAAATGCTTTTTTTATAAAAAATATAGTTTTACAATTTTAATAATTATATATAAATTTTATTTAAGTGTAAATAATTTAAATTATATTATCATAAAAATAAAAATGTATTTTATAAATTATATATTATAGTTTGCAAATAGTTTAAATGATGAATTGACATACTTATGAGTCTTATAAATTATAATCTAATAGATAATAAACTATTAGGATAGAGAGCCTAATAAATTATAGTTTAAGGAGTTGTTGATGTAACAGATGTATCAAAGTAAAGAATGATATTACTATTAAAGTTACAAATCTACAGGGATTTATGTTTTGATGACAAATATATCCAAATAGAAATGGGCATCGAACCGTTTGAAATGGCAACATAAAATTAGCTATATAATCTTCTGGCATAATCTTCAAGCCAATGCGTCGGTCCTATATAATGATGTTATTCTAGGGTCATAATAGAATATTTCTAATACATTAGGGTGCCTTTCTCTTAGTTTGCCGTTCAAATGATCTCGGGGCTATGAAATCTGGACTGCCCAAGTTAAATTTAAAATATTGAATATAATGTAGGTCCTTTGCTTGGATGCATTTATTTATTTATTTTTTTAAGAGTTCCTTTTACAACGAAAAGTGAGGGACATATGGTCGGTTGTCATTTTCAAGAAAAAGATGTTCCAAGTAGAACAAATTCGATCGAGAAAGATGGCACATTGCTTCTTTGTTTACTAGGTTCTACGTTAATTCCTATTCTTTTTACATGTTATTGCCATCACAAGTCTCACCCCTTCCTATAAGAAACTTCCAACTAATGCACTAGAGATGGAACTATATATATATATATATATATATATATATATATATATAGATTGGAAATCTATTCTATTTTAGTGCATTAGTTGATGAATCTTATAGTAGTAGTAATCGAGCAGAGCTCAACATGGACGAGCTCTAACCAAGGATGAGTGCACGAAGTGACGAACACTGAATTCACAAAATTACACAGTCAACTCGGACTCAAGAGAAAGTGTGCAAATGTGCAATGCACCAACTTGAGCTTAGATTAGACAAGAGCACACAAGGCACATAACGAGAACTTGGCTAATTGGGAGCTTGACCTCGCAGACGAGATCCTTTCCCCAAAAGTAACCCAAAATTTTCTTCTTATACCTCCCTGACGTTGTCTCAACAACCAAACCTAATATATAAGCAAAATATTAAATATAAAAGAACATAACTATAATTTCTCATGCGGTGCCTACAAATTATTTAAACCCACAAATTCCACATATTTATGTGTACACATACAAATTATAAAAATTACTAATAAACTAATATCTATTAACTACTTAAACATAAAATAAATTAATAATAGCTGTAACAATCTAATAATCATGCACATGCACCAAGTGATGAAATAATGCAACACAAATGAACATGAGCATGAAAATACCTATAAGATGCACTGTAACATCTATTAAAATAAGCAATAGCAAATCTTTACTTAAAAATCTTCCCCTTTGGGATAGTTTGATGCAAATCATATAAGAGATATAATTTTTCAAAAAGGCCCACATGACATGAAACCAAAAATGGATCCCCGAAACATCACTATCACCTTTACATTTAACTTCAATTCTGCCTCTTTTTGCAACAAACATCAGTCAAACCTATATGATGCCACCATAAGAGTGTTTAAGCTAACAATAACCAAATAGTCTTCAACATACAAGCGAAACTTAGATTATGGAATGAAGGAGAATATAACAAGTAGATAAATTAGACATTGCAATATTAGACGCAACACCTTTTGAAGACATGATGCTCCCTTTGAAGAGTTGCATGAACTACGTCATTTTTTTAATTTTGTAATTTATTATTATTTTATTTATTTGCTAAGGATAGTTAAAATAAAGTAAGGAAAAAAATATGTTACCTGAAGGGGTGTAAGAGAAAGCGAGTGCTTCAACATGTTCCCTATTAGTTGCAAGATTAGGTTGGGAAGCATTATCAATCTTATAGTCACCCAAATCTTCCTAAAGAACCTTATCAAGCAAGAATAAAATAAATTCTTTGAGAGTAGGATTAGGCTTGTCTTTCGCTTTACTAATTGCAATTGTTGGGGTAGCACCTGCATTAAACTTCAAGGTAACACATTTTGAAGACTCCTATCTCGACGATATATGCTTTCGTGATCCACATTTTTATAGGTTGCTTGCTTCATTTGTCGTTTTGCACATTGGTTGAGGTGTGAAGTGGTTTTCTTTGTCTTAGATCCTTCATCATTTTGAAACACCTTAGTTGAATGTACCCAGCGAGATTGCAATAATGACATACAAGTATAAATCTTTGTGATTTTTTAACCTTTCTTTTTCCTTCAAAGTCTTGTGATGGTGATTCTACATCTTTCACAAATATTATTTGCCTGGTGGAACATTCTCCCTTTAAGAGCTAACAATATTTTGGTTGTACTTTTCACAAATATCAGTTCCTATTGTTTAGCAAAATTTTTGCCCTTTGTAAGAATTTTTGATATTTGTGAAAGGTGACGATATTTTTTATTCTTGTAGGAATTGTAAACAATAGGAACTGAAGATATTTTTTACCTTGAAACATTGGCTAAATAGTAGGAACTGGCGATATTTTGCTGATGATATTCATTCAGTGACTTAGAAGGTGTTAAGTTCCTTTGGCAGGAGATATATCGTCACAGTAAGTCAAGGGTCGTGGTTGACCCTGTATAAATACATTAATTTTTTCAAAAATTAGTTTCAAGGTAAAAAATTTAAATTGATTTTTTCAAAAAATAGCACAAAAATTTATATCATTTACATATTTATAAATGCATTAACTAAACTATTTATAACTTTTCTATTAACTTGTTTATAATCATGTTACGTATGTAATTTTTGAGTTTAGTTAGTTTATTTGTAACTCAAATTTTAGTCGTATTTGATAATGTTTAACTCTTATTGACCTAAATTTATTAATACTAAACATAAATCCATGATTATTGTGTGGTGTTACAAATTGTCACAAAATTTATTAATACTAAACATAGTAATCATTGTTTTTTATTACACTGGAGCAACAACAATGAAATTTTTTTTTTCATTTTCTTCACTCTTCTACTAGGGTTTTCTCTTGTACAAAGATAGCCACCATCTAGGAAACAAGTTTGATTGGACAAAGTTCGTCGAGACCTTTCATCTCTATGAACATGGTGCAAGCTAAAGTGGATTAATTGAACATAGTGCAAGCTATAGTGGAGTTCGTTGCATGGTGTTGGATTTTAGTCAGAAGAAAGTCTTAGCTGGATTGTTAAGGAAGAGAGGTGATTGTGTCGGCGAACGTGTTGGTAACTAGGTATTGGCGTGGAAGAAAATGATGTCGTGAAGTTAGTAGAGGAAGCCAGCGATGGTCAAAGCTTTGAGTTGGAAGTCATTAAAGTCAATTGAAGCAAGTGCAGTTGCAAAACAAGATTTGACTACGGCTTTTCAAAAAAAAAAATTGTTTATTATTTGTGTTCGTGTAGTTTATGGACAATATTTAATAAATATTTGTATAGTATATAAATTTTTGTTTATAAAATATTATGTTTTTAATATCATATTCTGATTAGTTGTGTATTTTTTAATGAATAGGATATTTGTACTATATTTGTTATTATTATTATTATTTAGAAATGTAATTTTTTTTCTAAAAATAAAGCCTTAGGGAACTACAATTTGTAGTTCTAGTTACAACATGCGTGGGCTATGCTTAATGGCCTTTATTTTTAAACATTTGAGAAAATTATAAAAAAATGTCAGAAAAATATCTTATTTTCGTTAATGTATGCAACTTTTACGAACTTTTATGTTTATTATATATTGTTAAATATTATCAAATCTACTAAAATATATATATCACTGTTGTTCGTCCTTGCTGGCTTGTGATTTAAATCTGTTCCTGTTTGCGATTTAGATTTGCTCGGTTGATTGCCTCTTGTTCGAACTGTTCACGATCGTCCCTAATGGATTGTGATTTAGATCTAATTATGTTTGTGATTGGAACGATTCGTGATCTAATCCTTGTTTTTGCCCTTGCTGTTCGCCATTTTTAGCCGTTCGTCTGCCTGTGCTCATTGTTGTCTCTACTGGCCATTTCCATCTCATTTTTCCTTTGCTTTGGCAATCGTTTTGCTGGTGTTGCTCAGCATTTACCTGCTACCGTTGTTGTGTTCATCGCCATCCGCCATCGCCTTCAATCGCTATTGCATTGTTGCTGTTGTTCATATTGCTTTGTGCCTCTGTTGTGATTTCTAGATTTGCCTTTGTTGTAGTTTTTGGATTTGCCTTTATTGTGGTCTCTGGATCACATCATATCTAGAAACACTCTCCATCGAAAACCTCTGATCTCTTTTGGAGCCTATTTCGCCCATGGATAATGATGATGATGATTCGTGATCAGAAAACAAGCCAATCAACTGGTAAATCCCCTCTTATATGCTCTATAGCCTCCTATCCGCTCTAAGATCTTATCAAGAAACTAAGTTTTTTGCAATGTTTAATATCTGTACATTCAATCACTTAACTGCCTTCGTTACTGCCTCTGTTGCCCCTTACTGTGGCTGTTGTCGCATCCTCACCATCAAAGCTCCAATGGCAAAGTTTGGGAAGACTTTGTTCATTGAATCACCTCGTTGCTCTAATATCTGTACATTAAATCGCCTTTGATATTTGTACGTTGAATTGCCTCGTTGTCTACGTTGTTGCTCACCATCGAAACTCTAATAGCAAACTTTGAGAAGACTTCATTCACCAGCACTGGGCGAGCAACAACAAAACTAGATCTGAGAGGGCAACTATAATAACTCAAGTTTTTGAAACAAAAAATGAAGGAAGGGAGATTAGGACTTCGGTCCTCAATACAAGGGCCAAAATCTTGTGTCTAATTTGGGGGAAGTGGGACGCTGCATGAAGGCTGCGGTCCTACGATTAAAAATAGGTCTTGTCATGCGACCGCGATTTTGTTTGGAAGACTGTGGTCCTGCGATTAAAAAAAAAATCATGAATCTTGGCTAGGACATTTGACTACAGTTTGGGATCGTAGTCTTGCGATTAGGAACATGATAAGACCAGGCTCATGCGATCAAAACCGAGAAATGGAAGGTTGGATGTGCGTTGCAAATTTGCAATACTGCTTCTTATATATATATACTCAGAACCCTAATCACATCATAGTTGTTCACCGTGCACACAGAAAATGCTAAACGCGACAACGAACCCTAGTTGCCCTTACAACCTTCTTCTCTCTCTCACGTGCTCCAGGTTGAATCCAATCAGTCGTTCCTTTCCAAACATCCTCCCAACAGAAATAGGAGGAGAACTATGCCGGTACGGGACATTGAATGGAGTCCAAAACTACGTTGTAAGTAACCCCTAAACCACTTCTCTTTCATAAACATTCTAGATCCGTTTTAATCCATCTTATGCATTTTTGTTATAGGATATAAACGATTGTTATTGGGTACAAATATTTAGTTTGGGGCCGATGCGTCCTACATTGAAATAAATAAAAACTTTCAATAGATAAACCTTCTCGTAAGCTGATTAATTCCTTGAGATGTGAAAAATAGTGAGGGGGGGGTGAGCTAAAAAGCTCAGTGAATCATTCCATCTATTTAATTCATTATTTCAACCAGATAATACAAGCATATCAAACACTTTGAGGGATTAATTCGGTTCAAACAATATATTATTTCAGTCGTAATTTAGACCGAATGAGGATAACCTCTATGCTTCAAATCTAGGGAGAGATCAATTCTGAAACTCAACCCATTTCTAGTAGGATCTTTTCTGAAACTCGTTCCATTCTGGTGTCAGTCTTGACAACCAGTTCCAATTCTACATGGAACACAGAAAGTCCCCCGTATCGGTGTGTGGTTGAAATCTTATTTAATCTTATCTTTGTGTGCAAGAGCATAGTAAATAAATATTCAACAATATTTAAATATTCCAACCGTATAACATTCACATTCACAAACATTGACTTCCGGTTTCTGATATAGAAGATCGTACAAGACGCAACTATAGAGCATACTCTCTTGGTCATAAACAATATATTGGTGCATGATAAATAATAGCTCAAACAGTAAAAAATTCAAATTGATTTTCGATTTCTGATGTAGAAGATCGTACAAGACACGACCAGAGAGCATACTCTATTGGTTATGAGTAACATAATAATTGAATGACATAAATGCAAAAAATAAAATCAAACGAACAAACAAGCAAACATTATTTAAATCAAAATAATAAATTAAAAGAAGGAAAAAAAACTTACCTTGAGATTGCTTCCTAAAATCTCTGTAGCACTTCGTTTTTACTACCTCGCGAACTATTTAGAACTAAGACTAAGTTTGCCAAAAAGGAGGCAAAGAGAGAGAACAAGAGAAATTTTCAACTCTTGTCTTTGGGATGAATGAAATAGGTAGAGTAGGGAGGTTTATATAGAACCATCTTCCAACTATTGTTTCTATCTTTTCAATATGTGACTATCATTTCTTACATATGCATACCTTAACATCACACCAAATGAGATATTTCATTCATGAATATATTTCTTTTACACATATACTTCTCTATACTATCATACTAAACAAAATATTATTTTCATGAGTGCATCTAATTAATACTTTATACACATACTTTTCTATATTGATATCATACTAAAAATATTATTTTCTTATTCAAATGGTGAAGCGTATATTTATCCAACATTTCTATATGTCTAATATTAATTAATGTATATCTCTTTGTACTCCTATGCTAAGTAGTTAATTATATATCAATGACATATATATATATATATATATATATATATATATATTTGTACATAAATATATACTTATATGTGCTAATAAAATGTGTTTTAAACTTAAATTTCGATTATTACGTCACTAAAATTTTAGGTATTAGACGTATGAACAGTACCGTATACATGAACAGTAGACTACGTATACGTACTGAAATGAACAACGACATTTTCAATCTTAAATAGAGACAAGAGCAGAGTGATTATACCTGCTTTGATCAGAAAAAAACCTCCAATTGCTTCAAAAGAGGTACCCAACAGTAGATCTCCACTATTGCTATGCAGAAACTGGGGTTTTCTCTTTCCTACTACTATATATGTTGTCTAAAACAGCTGAAGAACAAGAGAAGAGAAGAGAGTAAGTAAATAAATTCTTTTTTTCTTGCTGGAATGAATTTTCAGAATGAAGGGGGAGGGTTTATATAGATTTTTCTAGCAGAAAAAGACGAAACTACACAATTGTTAATAGTTTGTTACTGTAGCTACAGTGCCTGTTACTGTAGCTACGGTAACCACCGAACCTTAATTTGTCTGCCGACAAAATAGTGACCGTATTTTTTAACAGTAACCGTATATTTGAACAGTATCCATAATTTTTTTAACTCAAATTTTGGGTATTACAACACTAAAATTGTAGGTACGACAAAAAGTAACATCCCAGTTTTTGGTAGATGACATATGTGCTAATATTTAATGATTTGTGTGTGCGCCTCTGCATGCGTGACCCAGACGTGACAAAAACGAACGACAAAGAATTGGGTGTTACAGTAGCGGCGAGCAGTGATGAACAGTGAACAGGTGGAAGATTTTGTTCACCAGAAAAATCAACACGAATAGTAATGAATATTGATGAATAACATCTATTTATGATATACCAACTATACCATATATCAATATTTTTTCAGCATTGTATATTAGCGTTTTTTCAGCAATGTATGCCAAATTGTATACCATATACCAATTTTTTTTAGCATTGTATACCATTATTTATAAGTTAAATGTTATATTAGTATATATCGACAATATATTAAGGTTATATTGATTGTATACCAACTTTTAATATATTAATAATTGTTAATTGATAATTTTTACAACATTGTATACAAATATTATATTAACAATATAATAATGTTATACCATTGTTTACAAACTAAATGTTATACTTGTTGTACACTAATATTATTCTAACATTTATTAATCAATAATTTTTAGAATTTTTAATATCAAGTTTCTAGTATATATATATATAATGAGAATAACGATATTTACGTAATTATTTCTATTTTCTGGTATAGAAATGAACTTTTCTTTAAACATTTTTACCTCGTTAAGGCTTAGTGGGCTAGAAATGCCTAGTTTTAAATTAGATTAGCTACCTTAGCGATGGCCTAGAGTAGCCGTGGAGCCCATATGCCGCTAGGTTTGTCAAATTGAAAAAACACATTTTTACACAAGAAAATAGAAATAATTACATAAATACCAATATTTTTATTTTTATACATATAATAGAAACATAATATCAAAAACACTATAAACTATTAATTAACAAGTATTAGTATACAATCTATATAACATTATTATAATATTTAACTTATAAACAATGATATAACTGATAATGCTCATTTTGACACTAAATTTATTATCTTATAATTGAGCATTATCATATTTTAAGGCTCATTATTTAGTAATTAACTATAAAATATATTTAACTTCTTTTTATATAAATTCATATATTTTCAA
>JAJIYU010001713.1:0-34214 GCA_030144865.1 Tinospora cordifolia
CATGATTAAGAGTTCACACATCAAAGAATTAAGATCACAAATAAACATACTCAAACCTTAGACCTTGATCTTCAATTCTTCTTTGTCTTCTCTCTTTTCTCCTTTGTCGGCCGTTTTTCTCTAGATATTTCGTTCTCCAAAACCAATCATCCTCTTTAGACCCTACTACGATGACCTATTTATAGTTTTTCACTAAAGAAAACCCTAAAATAATGAAATATGACGACCGATCACGGTCCATAAGTACTGACTGCGGTCCACAGAATGATAAAACACGACCCAAATATGTGAAATCTCGAATGACCGCGGTCCATGGATGACTGACTGCGGTCCACAGAATGATATTTAGTTAACACACACTGGTGACCGCAGTCACTGGAATGCCGACCGCGGTCCACAGTGAAAGGTTGTTTTTCTTCATGTTCCTTGATCCGTTTACCGCAGTCGACATTGCCGACCGTGATCATTAGTGACTTTTCCTCATTTTTGGCCATTTTCAACTCCTCGCATACTCCTATTCCTATTCCAAATCATTCTAAACCTGCACAAACATTGAAAACCTTTCTCGGACATTATATTCATATAAAAATGTTAGAAATAACATCAAAATCATGCTAATATGCAACTAATAATGCAACAATGCTCTAAATGCATATTTAACTAAATATAAGAAAATACACTAAATTTTCTATTACACTAATGCATATTATACATAAAATACATATAGTATAATTAGTATGCTATGCAACTAACATAAAGGCCAAAAGAAAGCTCCCATGGGCCCATGCAAACCTCTAGTCAATGTGTACCTGAAAAATGTAAAAAGGAGTGAGCTCAAAGAGCCTAGTTGATTGATCCAAACTTACATGTCAAGCAATAGGTGTTTCAAACAATAAGTTATTTTAAGTTGTTAAAACCAAAAGGATTCATCTTCGATGTTCCCTTGTGGTCTGGGATATCATTGAAATAAACCTTAAGGGTAGTTACATATTCATGACCTTATCTTGTAAGTGAGGTCCTCTATGACTCTTAGTCCCGTCTATCCCTATCACCGTGGTGATAATGGGATCAAATCTCAAAATGGTCGAAACTGAGTCTTGGTTAGGGACATCCACGATGACACCTAATGGTTGATCATCGCCATAATACATGGTTAAGATCTTTATTAGTCTTTCTTAATGAACTTCATAACATGGAATAATCTATATGCATTAACTTATAAAATAAATCTCATAGCATTTCACCCATTCAATTCCATGTGATTGATAATAACAAGAACGTTTATTTCTTAATATTTACACTCTCATCTAAGTCATTCAATCATGTCATCAACACACACATGTATGATTTATTTAAATTAAAATAATAATTTAAACTTTGAAAGTCATTTCTAGCTGCCTCGAGATTTTTACTACTGCTGAATCTATCTGGGATGCTGACATAATTCATATAAATGGTTAATTTTTTAGTAACTTTATTTTTCATCATAAAATATATTTTTTATTTTTTATTTTTTACTTTTTATTTTTGTACTGCACTGTTGTTATTTTCAGTGTTTTGTACACTATTGTCCTAGTTTATTTGTAGACTTAGCCAAAAACAATATTTTTCATTCATGAATTGTATGATGATGAACTAATTGGTCATTTCATTATTAGATTAAGTCGCGAGATTTTAATTCAAAGATATCATGCATATATTATATGATTATCAAATTGATTTTCATCAACATTACATAAAATCCTTATTTCATATACCTTAATATTTTTTTGGTAGAAGTATTTTAATTTCTTAACATTTTAATTTATTTTCCAACAAGTTTAAATTTCTAATTTTTTTTTCTTATTAAATGTTTTTATTTTTTGGCTTTTTTTATAAATTGTATTGTTTGCCTCAATTTCACTATTTATACAATTAACTAATTTATTTTCCAACTATATACTCATAACTCATGAGTACTTGTCATGTTCACCTATTTAAATGATTTTTAATTAATTAGTTTCTGATTTTCATTTTCTTTTTAATTTGACTATTTTTCTGATTTTTCTTTCAACTTAATCCATTTTGTCCTATGTATTATTCTCTCTTATACATACATTAATTATTTATCTTGACCAACCTATGATGATTTTTTTTTTAATTTTAATCTCTAATTTTTAACTTCATTTATAGTCACTAAATGTTCTAAAAATGTCTTCAAATAATTTTTACATTATTTTTTTCAACTATTTTCTCTTATTACTTTATAATTCCAATACATACATTCACACACACACACACACACACACACACACACATATATATATATACACATTTGTATATATTTTATAAATTTCAAAATTTTTTACTTGTTTTAAGCCAAATTTTCATAGATCTAGTTTTTGAAAATTTTTTTCTCTATTGATACTTTAATAAATGGATTTTATATTATTTTCACTCTATTTTACCAATTAGGTCATTTTACTTAAAAAAAAATTTTGTTTTTGCTCAAATAATTTTGTAAAAATTAATTTTATCGGTTTTCAGCATGTTTTAACCCTTCAAACTAATTTGGGTGTTTTTCTCTATTTATTTTACCTTTTAATATTTTTATAATTTAATATACCACATTTTTTATTGAAAATCATATGCTAATGAAATTCTAATTTATCAATTTTTTTTTTTTAACAAAAATTTTCAGTAAGATGATTTTTCTAAGATTTCATATGTTTTAGATCATGCTACTAATTTATTTTATTTTATTTTTCATGATATCATTATTAGGCCTAAATGTCACCCTTTTTTCTTTTAATATTAATGATTATAGTTTTTAATCCTATTCATGTATGTACTAAATTATGTAAAAAGAAAAGCAGAGTTTTTTTAATGGGTTTTTACATGCTAAAATTTATTCAAATGCATATTTCTACCTTTAATAATTACTATAACAAAACTTCATACAAATAATTAATCTAAACCCTATACATGACATTCTAATGATTATATACTATCCTAGAACATGAAATGTGAGTTTATTTTTAAGTTTCGTGCAATAGAACTTTAAGAGATTGGATTTCTGATTTCTCTAACCCAAGTTAATGAGATAAAAAAACATGATTAATCATAATAATAGAGTGTACAGTTGAAAGGTTATATCCCAATGATTCAATTTCTTGTTATTCAGTTCTCCAACGACGGATGTTTCAATACGTGAGTGTTTCTCTTCTTCTTTTGGATGTGATGATAGAAGGAAGCTAGGGTGGAGAAACTCCTTCGATGGTTGGGCAACCAAAACATTATGGGGTAGAGAAGAGAAACAAAGGAATGGAAAACCAAAATTTAGGATTGGATCTTACCTTTCTTTTCCTTTGTCTTTTGTTGGATCTTTTAATCTTGGGGGAAGGCCTTTCCTTTTTCTCCTTTCTTGTTCTTATCTTTCTTGGCTTGATTTCGAGAATGAGATGTTAGGAAAGTCGGCCAAGCGGAGGGACCCAAGATGATTTGCATTTTAAAGAAAGTGGGGAGAGAATGAGTGTAATACCCTGATTCCCAAATCATTCGCAATTAACACGTTAGTCTCACAGTTAGATGTATAGGAAATCACTCTTGCTCTTGTCACATTTCACTATTTGAGGTTGGGTTATTACCTACTTTTCACAACATTGATCTCCTATTTGCACTAGGTCACATCCCATCACATATCAGAGTAAATAAACACACTAATTCATAACATGAATAATCAAAAACCTTGGGATGATATATATTAACTATAAAAGACTCTAAATCAACATCGATAATGAATAAATAATGGCCCAATGGCCAAGGTTCACATGAAATAATCAACATCTGTCCCAATAGCCGACTCCAACAAGTAAATAAACAAAAATGAATAATGGGACCTATGCCTACAACTGAAAAATAGAAAATAAACTTCTATTCCTACACAACCTCAACTGTGAGGCATACTAATACTAATAGAAGGACTCCTCATTACTTGTGTGCATAAGTATCTTCAATGGTTACCTGAAAAAAGAGTGAATAGAATCATACACAATACATCTTAAGCATTATTCAAGTCAAAATACAGAATATGCAAATACCTATCAAACATTAAACAATTCAAACAATTCGATTATTTATTGTTGCCGCAAAGATAGAAAGGATTATCCTCTGTATCCCCCTTTTTTGGTCTGGGATATCATCTAGAGGCAACACCTAAAGGCTAATTATTCATTCAGGACCCTAACTTAAGAGTGAGGTTTCAACTCGATTCTTAGTCCCATCTTACTACTATTGCTGCCTATGACAGTCATATCAACACCCACCTTGGGTTGGAAATCCCCATGATGACACTAAATCACTAACTAGAGTATTAGCATCTCCGCCCTGGTATGTGGTTGGATTTCTTAATCATCTTTGTTAAGTGAAACTACACATTTCAATGTCTAACATCCTCAATAATATAACAATTCAAAGGCATGAATATAAGGAATTATTTCGAAAACACGTAACCATACACATGGGTCATTAAATTTGACATTTCAGAACCATATCCTAGCATGGTTCTAGCATTCAATCGATATAACAAGTAATCATGCACGAGATCAATCAGTCACTATCATAAAATCTTAGCAAGTTTCTAGACAAGCCATACAATATAAATAATTAATCACATTCCATATTTAAAACTAGAATAATACTACAGAGTAGAGTAATCTTCTCCACCTTAGTTGTTGATTTCCTTGAATCCTTAAGTTGATTGTTCCAACTTGTCTCAAGCCTTCACCTTTAAATATCTTCTATGATGTTTTAAAACATGGTTTAATGGTTCTTTACCCAATACAACCCATAGTGTGTCAAGGATGGGCTATTAGAAAAGGCAAAACATTGATTTGTCTTTGTGTATCGTACTAATAGAGTGGCCCTACCACAGTAAACAAAAACATGAATAAAAACCTAAGCGATGAATTTATCGCACTACCGTAGTAATCTGTACGGTTGCCGCAATAACCAGAATGAAATTAAAGAAACTAGATTGAGAATTTTATCGCATAATCGTGGTAATCCATAACATTATTGTGATAACCAAAATGTTTGGTTCTATTCTTATCACAGTATTGCAAAAATCCATGTCATTACCGTAATACCCAGTACATTCATCTCTTTGTATAAGTCTAGTATTGGAAATGCTACCGCGTCAGTAACCTGGATTACCGCAATAACCAGTTTGCAACCATGCAAACATGATTCTTTTCTCTGATCCCTTCTTTTCCCATATGTCTAACACCCTAATATCCTCAATTTAATGTTATAATATGAAGACTTGACCTTATAATAAGATAAAATTGTTATACCTTTGCGAATCATCCGAAATAACTCATTGATGAGTTGTAACAATAGCTCGTTGGACCCTTTTGGAATTGTTCACGCACTGTTTTAATGGTGGATTAACCCATATGAATCCCATAAGTAATTAGGAAACTAGTTCTCATGAAGTAGGGGAAAAGAAACATAGATAAACTTCTTAGAACAATAATTTACCATCTAGTTCGCTCAACACGAGTCTATGGCTTGAAATCTCAAAATTTCAGACACTTATCTTCTTGTGTTCTCTTGTGGGACGAATTGGGAGAGAAGAGAGAAAATAGATGCGACCAGAGAATGAATAAAATGAGAAGACTAGTCATCTCTTTATAATTGGGTGCCAGTCTAGAGTTAGGATAGGTTTAGGACTCTTTGTGAGTTGAGATTGTGTATATCTAAGATTTTCTGATTATTATCTTCATATGACCTCATCTTAACTCGTAAATCTCATCCTCATATCCAATTTAGACGTAAAAAAGTCATGGGTGGCGAGTTTGATCAAATCTCGTGCATTAAGAAAGAAAATAGAATTTTCATGCAAGCTACGTATTGCCATAGTTATGAATTTGATTACCGAGGTAATCAACATTTTTTATTTATCTTTATTTTTTTAGGCTATTACAATCTACCTCCTTAATCTAAATTTTGTTCTTGAAATTTGAAATAATTCACCTGAATCATTGTCATCCTCAACATTGTTGATTAGGTATTTCTGGTGAATAGGTTGGGGTACTTGCGTTGCATTTCACTTTCTAACTCCTAGATTGCTTCCTCGATGCCATGGTGTCTCCAAAGGACCTTAACAATCAAAGTGTCCTTTGCACTTAGACTCTGCACCTTACAATCCAATATACTGACCGTTGATTCTTCATATGTGGCATCATCCTGTATTCGTATTTCCTCCTAGTGAATGATATGAGAGGGATCCAGCTCATATTTTTGCAACATAGATATGTGGAAGGCATTATGTATTGAAGACATTTGATTAAGTAAGTCCAAATTATATGCACATTTTCCTATCTGACTTGTCACAACCCACTTCATAGAAGTGACGTCACGATCGGCACATAATACCATATACGCTTCATCTACGTATACAATACTATGTCAGCTTCTCATAGTTAATCCTACTCAATATCCCTACAGAAATTTTGACAGAGTCTCTTTTAAAATTTTGACTTATCCCAAAAAATTCGTCACCTAATAAACACATTATTAATCCATAGTTTACAACAAATAATATTAAACCACAAGTTTTCATCAACCATACCTAGTAATTCATAGCTTACAGAGATCTACTCTTAACTAGTAAACCATATCCAAATTCCTCTAATGATATTACATATACAGTGATAATTATGATTATACAAAAGTACAACCCACGCACAATACTCAACCCTACGCACCCAGCAGTGACTGAAGAGTTAACTATCCTTCTTGTGCTGGTTTCTTCCCTTTCTTATTTGTTCTTGAAATGTTAAAAAGTAAGTGAGCCACAACATGCCTAGTGAATATTCTTTATCTAAGGCATTTAGATGCATTTAAATAAACATGCAAATTCTCAAATCAAATAAAACATTCAAATTCACCATACTCATTTACAAAATACATAAATGCATTTAACATAGTGTTCATGCCAATTTAAAACAAGCATGCACCTCCTTATCCTTCCATTTAAAATAATTATGCATGTCCTTATCCTTCCAAATCTAGAGTTAGTCTCACTTCTTGTTTGGCCTCAACAAAAGTAGACCGCAACTCTAATTTTCCCCATTTCTAACTCGTTTCGAGGATTATCACATAGGAAAAAGGCTGATACCTCTCATGGCTCAGTCTCATAGGATTATCACATAAAGAAGTATTATTCCCCATGGCTCAATCCATCGAAACGATATCATATTTTAGATCTGCTCTTGCAAATCCAAAACACGTTGCCATGTAAATAAAATTTCATGAAAGCCAAATCAAATGCAACATATGCTCATATCTATAACATGTTTACATTCAAACCATTTTTTTTATCTACAATGCCATATAAATAACAAAGATAAAGAAATACTCACAAAATACCAACATTAAATCTCGTTGGCACGTAACTCACTCTCTGGTAAATAACCAGCTTTTCCAACCTTTACTATAAAATTCAATAATATATAATCCAGCATTTCATATCATATCAAGTGCATCCATTCATGTTTTAGAAAAATCAGAAGTTTTAGACATAAAGCGATATTCTCCGAAATACCCAAAAATAAATATTACTCATCAAAATTATTGTTAATCAATTTTCAGTATCCAGTTCAACCTCCATACTCAATTCACCAAAATTATCCTATCAAAAATAATTTCAAAAGCACCAATCAAATTCAAATTCATTTCTATAATCAATTTCTAACGTATTTATTTCTCATTTTTAATTATACATGCACATCAGACCTCACGTATTGATGCGCATTGACTCGAATAATCTTAATAATTATAAAACTAATTTTCTGCTCATATAAAATATTTTTACGGCAAAAAATAACTTAAATAGTCTTTTAAATCATATTTTTCGTAATTTTCTATTTTTTTCTTAAAAACCCCATTGTTCAATCGTTCACCAAAATTTCAATTGATATCCAAAATTCATAATTTTGGTGTCAATGAGTCCGTATTTTCATTCTCTACATTTCTATAGGTCTCAATCAGAGTTTTATTTAGGTTTAACATACCCAAAAATCTATCCAAAGGTTATAAAACTTTGGGTATTTATTTTAAAATCTATAGGGTAAACTAACACAATCTAACCACATATCTGGGATCTACTTATCACCATGAGTGTTTTGATATAATTTTTGTTGAGTTTTACTCATTGTAGAAAAATACCCAATTTTTGGGTACGGCTATAAAATATCAACTTTACTAAAAATTACATTGATAGGATTGTAGTACGTAGCTTAATTAACATTTTTATAACTAGATTTTGAAGAAAGAACTTACCTGCACGTCGAATCTGACGGAAAAATGGAAGTTCCCTTCGTTTTCTCTTTTTCCCTTTTCTCCACGTGTTCGTGTTTCTCTAATTTTCAACATTATGGAATTAGAAATTGAAAGCAACTTGAAGAAAGGAATTGAGATGCTTGCTTAATAATCCCACCGACCAACTAACTAATTCACATGCCATTGATTCAAGTCCCATCACGTGACATACTTCCTTATACTCATGCATTTTGTTTCCACCACCAAACCACACACAATACTTTAATTTTGTTTGTCCTTATCAAGCTACTAAACCACACATATACGTTTTCAAATCACCCAAATCATGCCTTTTACAAATCAAATTCCACCCCCAATATATATATATATATATATATATCATAGCATACCAATGATTTATATTCTCAATTCAATTTCAATCACCACACATATTTCATATAAAGCATACTAATGATTAATTTAATTAATTTATGTACGTAATGTGTATTTTTAACATATGTATGTAATACACATGTACATACACACGTACTTCGTACCAATACGTGTATTTATACAACATTTACCATCATTTGAATTAATTTATCTGTTAAATTAAAATATGGAGTGTTACACGACTTGTAATCTCGAACTGTCCGTTGAACCTTGGTGACAACTTCCGCTTTTGTCTAAATCTTCTAATGCCCTTCTGAGGACTAACTCTTAGGATTACTTTGTTGCCTTCATAGAACTCTAAGGGTCTCCCTGGTTTATCAGCATAGCTCTTCTATTTGTTCTAAGCTGTCACTAATCTTTTCTGGATCAATTTGACTTGCTCATGCATTTCCCCTATCAAGTTAGGTCCTGTAAGTACTCTATCCTTCGAGTCTACCCAACATAATGGTGATCTACAAGGTTTGCCATACAAAGCCTCATAGGGTGCCATCTCAACATATCTTCAAGGATCTATATAACCTTCTCTAATTGTTCATATATTTGTGGGTGAAATGTTGTGCTCATTGTCAATCTAGTACCCAATTGCTTCTACAGACATTTCCAAAATTGAGATGTGAACCTTGCATTTAGGTCTAATACTATGGTCTTGGGTACTCCATGTTGTCTCACAATCTCCTTAACATACAATTCCCCTAGTTTACTAACAGAGTCTGTGGATCTGATTGGTAAAAAGTGAGTTAACTTTGTAAGATGATCAACTACAACCCATATAGTGTCTTTTCCTTTTCGATTCTTAGGCAACCCGTTAACAAAATCCATCGTAATGTTGTCCTATTTTCAATCTGGTATGGGAAGAGGTTGTAGCAAACCTATGGTTCTTCTATGTTTAGCTTTCATTTGTTGACAAGTTAAGCACTTAGAGACGCATATGTCTACGTCATTCTTCATCCCTTTTCACCAATAAGTCTTACGAAGATTTTGGTGCATCTTGTCACCTTTAGGATGCAGAGTATACCTCATCTAGTGCACCTCTTCTAATATCATCTATTTATTCTTCTAGTTTTCAAGTACACACACCTATTACCCAATCTCAACATAATGTCTGCTTTGTTTAACACCTTCAATTATCTCTAAGATCCACCTACCTTTTTTTTATCTTCCTTGATCTATTGGAGTAGATCTAAGTGGCACAGCATGGTAAATACCATCGCTTGACTCTCATTGGTTCTAACATCAAGGTTCTAACTTTTTATCAGCTGATACATTAGACCTTTTTCTTCCTCAAATTTATTATATTTGTTGCTCAAGGCATCTGCTACTACATTCCCCTTTCCTAGATGATAATGGAGTTGAAAGCCATAATCTTTCAAAAGTTATATTGACCTTTTTTGTCTGAGGTTCAACTCCTTTTGGGTGTATATATATTACAGACTTTTATGATCTAAGTACAGGTAAAATCTCTCTCCATATAGATAATGTCTCAAAATCTTCAAGGCAAAAACAATTGCTCCCAGCTCTAAGTCATGAGTTGGATAATTCTACTCATGTAACTTTAGTTGTCATGAGGCATATGCGACAACCTTGCCATCCTGCATTAATATAGCTCCTAAGCCATTCTTTGATGCATCAATGTAGAGGGTATAACCAACTCAATGTGTTGGGATAATCAATGTTTAAGCTAAAGCCAACCTCTTCTTGAATTCTTGGAAAGCAGACTCGCATCTGTTATCCCAAATAAACTTGATTCCCTTTTGAATTAGCTTTGTCATAGGATCTGCTAACTTGGAGAACTCTTGAATAAATCATCTATAGCATCCTAATAATCCCAAGAAACTTTGAATCTCCATGACTATTCTTGGTTGTTTCCACTTCATGACCACTTTTGCCTTATTTGGATTAATGACTATGCCTTCTTTTGATACTACATGGCCAAGAAGTTTTTCCATCTTTATCTAGTATTCACATTTGCTAAGCTTTGCATATAGTTGATGGTCTCTAAGAATCTCCAAAATAGTCTCCAAGTGCCTCACATGCTCCTCCTCTGATTTTGAGTAAATCAAAGTGTCATCCACAAAGACCACTACAAATTGATCCAAGTGAGGTCTGAAAACCCTGTTCATCAGATCCATAAAACTATAGGAGCATTAGTCAGACCAAAAGGCATTACAGTGAACTCAAAATGACCATATCTAGTTTTAAATGCTGTCTTCGGAATGTTCGATTCTCGAATACGCAAGTAATGATATCTAACCTTAGATCAATCTCAGAGAAATGTGTGACTTCCCATAATTGATCAAACAGATTGTCAAGTCTACGTAATGGGTACCTATTTTTTATCGTAATATTGTTCAACTTCCTATTGTCGATACATAATCTCATACTTCCATTTTTTTCTTCACAAATAGCACTAGAGCTCCCCAAGGTGATTCACTCAAGTGAATGAACCCTTTTTTTGAAGTTCATCTAATTGTGTCTTCAATTCCTTCAATTCAATTGGTGTCATCTTATAGGATGGATTAGCTATAGGGTCAGTTCTTGGGTAGACTTCGATCTTGAATTCTACCTCTCTTCTTGGTGGTAGTCATGAAATGTCATTTGGAAATACTTTAGCATAATCTTTCACTAACATAATGTCTTGTATTCTTGAATGAGTGTCCAACACATCTTCACCTATCAGCTTGTGAAAATCTTCCCCTAAGGTTGTTGTTGTTGTAGTTGTTGCTGGACAAGAGCACCATGATTTCTACCTTGACCATTGTTCTACCCCTAGTTTTTTCTCTGTGGCCCTTGGTTTTGATAATCCTTAGTAAGATGTCCTTTTTACCACAATTAAAGCATGCTCCTTTTCTTTGTGGCAACTGTTTATTTATTTTAGCATTATTTTGGTCTTCATTGGATTGGTTCTTATTTCATTTCTTTTGGTTGTCGTGATACTCCTTGTTATTACCCGATCTCTTATTTCTATTTTTTAACTTCTGCTCGAAGTTGAGTTCCCTTTCAACTAGTAGTGTCTTTTTCACAACATCTTTATATGTTTCAAGCCCATTATCATTACTTCCTTTCGAATCTCGATCTTCTAACTCTTGGCAAATCTGTTAGCATTCATATGTTCCTCCCTTATTAGCTCAAGTGTAAACTTGGTCTCATATTCAACTATAGTTTTGTCTCTTTGGGTCAGTTTGATGAATTCTGACTGCATCTGCCTCAATGTCACCTTAGGGAAATATCTCATAGAATACTTCCTTAAATTTCTCCCTGTTCATTTGCTTAAGATTAGTGTTCGAATTTACCTTCAGCATCTTCCACCAACTCCTAACTAGTACCTCGGATTAATGGGTGGCAAGTGCGACTCTCCGAGGACCTGTTGCTCCGCAATACATCCAAATGTTCATCAAGCTCCTAGTACAAGTGATCAGTTGTCATGCAATTAAACTTGCCATAAAACTGAGATGGGTGAAGTTTCTATAACTCCATCAGCATTGCCCTGTATTCCTTGTCCTCAATGTGATCAAGTGCCCTCTGACGAACTGGAACCTTAGGTTAGGGAGATGGTTGGTGCACTAGAATTTGCTCCTGATGCTATACTTGTATCAGTGGCTGTGGCGTCGCCAATGGCTACATCTGTGGTAATGCCCTCATAATCTGCTCTATGACTCTCCTAGTGATCTTTGTCGACAACTCAAGAGTCAATACAACCCCTAACTAAGCCTCAATAGCACTCACTTGTGCCCCCTTGTCCCTGTTGTTCAGCCTCGTCTACTACGACAACTCTTGTGATATATTTCTTAGACCTGGCCATTATCTACAACCAAATATCCATTCTATTGTCGTAAAACCGATCGAAGACATCCACATATATACAACCAAAGTATTTATTTCCATCTACTAATGTGACTATAAGTTCATGTCTCGAAGTTCTTGTTCATTTTGTGACCTATTGGTTTATGCTTCTAGGTCCACAATGAGGTTATTTTGAAACATTTGATGTTTTCTGGGTACAGGATTTGGGCCCAATAATTAAAATTTTTATAATTTACATATTTCAAAAACACATATGAGCATGCAAAAAAAACAATCACACATATCATCATAAATGTTAGGCTAGCATAGAGAAATTTGCAAGCTTCCATTCATGCCTTTGAGTTCAAATGTCCTAATACCATCCTTGCTCAACTAAATAGACTTTCACTTTGAAATCTCACTACAACCATACAATTTCATGAATGTTTTGATGACTGAGGCCTCCCAAACCCTATTATACTCAACCATACCATACCAGGTAAGCATATGGAAACAAGTTCTTCCAAAGTTACTGATCATCCACGAAACATGGTTCATCAATCTTCGAGTCTAAGATTTCTTCTATACCTTGAGTTCCTAAGTGTCCCATACCATACAGAAACCCAAGATACATGATTCTACCAATCTCGTGTCCAGACCAATCAAGTGTTTCATTATCACATGTTCTATCTCTAACCTATGTCCTAAAAAATTTTATTCACGATCTACTATGCTACCTTGACAACTCCCTAAGTACTCAACACCATTACTGCACAGTTCCTCCAACGAACTGGCAGCCCATAGCCTATACCTTAGACTCTAGCACAGGATTCTGCTGCCTATGCTTTGATATTTACCTAGTATGTTTACTAATTGAGCTCTAATACCACCTTTGTAACACCCCAATTCCCAAATCATTAGCAATTAACACGTTTTTCTCACAGTTAGAGACGTATAGGCACTCACTCCTGCTTTTATCACATTTTACTATTTTGAAAATTGGGATATTACTTTTTTTCTCACATCACTAATTTCATGGTTGCACTAGGTCACATCCCATCACATATCAGAGTGAATAAACAAACTGATTCATAACACGAATAATAAAAAACTGTGGGATGATATATAGAAAATGCAAAAGACACTAAATTAACATCGACAATGAACAAACAATGGCCCAATGGCCAAGGTTCACATGAAATAATCAACATCTGGCCCAGTGGTTGACACTAACAAGTAAATAAACAAAAATGAATAGTGGGCCCATGCCTTATAACCAAAAAATAAAAAATAAACTTATATTCCTACACATCCTCAATTGTAAGGCATACTAGTACTAATAAAAGGACTCCTCATTATTATTTGCACAAGTATCTTCAATGGTTAACTAAGAATGAGTGAGTGAGATGAGCTCAAGAGCGTAGTTTATCATACACAGTACATCTCAAACATAATTCAAGTCAAAACACAGAACATGTAAACAATTATCAAATATTAAGTGATACAAATAGTTCAATTATTTATGGTTGTCGTGAAGACTGAAAAGATTATCCTTAGTATCCCCTTTCTCTAGTCTAGATATCATCCAGAGGCAACGCCCGAAAATTAGTTACCCATTCAGAACCCTAACTAGGAGTAAGGTCTCAACTCAACTCTAAGTCCCATCTTACTATTATCATCAACCATGACAATAGTACCAACACCTGCTTTGGGTTGGAAATGACCATAATGACACTAAATCACTGACCATAGCATTAGCATCACCGCTCCTAGATGTGGTTGGATTTCTTGATTATCTTTCTTAAGTGTGACTACACATTTCAATGTCTAACATGCTCAGTAATATCACAATTCAAAGGCATGAATATAAGAAATTATTTTGAAAACACATAACCATACACATGGGTCATTAAATTTGACATTTCATAACCATATCCACGCACGCTTCTAGCATTCAATCGATATAACAAGTAATCAAGCATGAGATCAATCAGTCACTGTCATAACACCCTAGCATGTTTCTAAGCAAGACGTCCAATATACGCAATTAATCACATTCCACATTTATAATTAGAATAATACTAAAGAATAGAGTAATCTTCTCCAACTTAGTCATTGATTCCCTTGAATCCTTAAGTTGATTGGTCCAACTTGTCTCGCGCCTTCACCTTTAAATATTAAAATCATTAGTGTTAGGAATTTAAAACCTTTTATGATAATTTAAAACATGATTTAATGATTCTTTACCCAACACAACCCATAGTGTATCAAGGATGAGCTATTAGAAATGTCAAAACATTGATTTGTCTATGTGTACCACAATAATAGAGTGGCCTGTTAGTTGCATAGCAAACTAACATTAGAATAGGCAAAATGATGCATTTTATAGGAAACAAGAGAAAATAGAAGTAAAGAATTGCATAATTAGCAATAGTTGCATGTAGTTAGGGATTTACATTGTTTAAGCCTTGTTTTCTATAGTTTTGATATTCTTCTATAAGAAAATGATGTCTGGAAAAGGAATTGCATGTATTGCAGGATATAGGTTGAAGCACACATAAGAATGCATCAGAAGGAGGTAAATAGAAGATGGAATCAAGAGCAAATACCAGTAGACCACGGTCCAAGAACTGAAGACCGCAGTAGCCACAGAAGAACAGAACCAGCACATACTGTACTGGTAACTGCGGTCCATAAACTGTAAACCACGGTTACCAGAATGTGGTTTGCACAGTAATAGTACAGACCGTAGTGGACAGAATGCGAGAATTTTTGGGTTTTGACATCAAATTCATGGACCACGGTCACTCGATTGTCTAGCGAGATTTTTGTATTTTTTTAGGTTTTTTAGTGCGAGACTATAAATAGAAAAGGGTATTTAGAGTCAAAAAAGGAGGGAAGATCGAAGAAAAATCACTGTAACGGCTATTAGGGCATGAAAGACTAGGTTTTTATTGAAAATTGAAGATTGTTTAAGAGATTTGAGTATGTATTGCTTCTTTGAATTTAATTTGATGATTTCCTTTGAATTCATGTCTAGCTAATCGGTTCTATTGTCTGGGATGTGATGTTCAAAGCATGGTTTGTAATATCTAATTGTAGTCTTTGAGTTATAGATTCTATTCCTTGTTGTGTAGACTTAAAGCCTTATGTCTACTGGCCATAGATGTATTGAACTTAATACTTTGGTCTATGTCGCGAGAGAAGCCTGAAGGGTGGAAATCACAATTAGGACTTAGACCAGTTGATTAATCGTGAGATTGTTAACCAATCTAGGGAGTTGCACAGGGATTGTTGGGTAAAACACATAGAGTGTTGAGTGAACGCCTCAGAAGAGGGTTTGACAAAACAAATCTAGTGAGTGTTGAAATACCTTGGGAAAGGATTTCAACCATTGATGCTATAGCTCATAGATTAGCTAATTCATAACTACAGCGAAGATTTACAAACTAAGCAGCGGCATTCACTATCCTAGACATGTTTATCTATTGAATTTTCAACTTTAACTATTATCTTTGTTTAGATCAGTTCTTAGTATTGAAATTAATTCAACCAAATCCAATCTAGTCTTGATAAAAGCTTGATCAATAGTAAATCTGGGTTTAGAAAATCATTTGCAACCCTTTATTCCCTGAGGACAATACCCAGTCTTACCGGTTATTACTACTGAGATCCTGTATACTTGTGAGGTTGCTAACAAGTTTTTGGCGCTGTTGTCGGGGAATAAACGGTGTTAGTATTTTTCAAACCAATCGAATTTGGTTTGGTTTTAGTCAAGACGATATCTTATTTTATTATTACATATTAATTGATTTATCTTATCATTACTAAAGAATACATTGAATACACTTGATCTGTTTGCGTTTGTGTGTTTTAGGCTTGTATGAGTAAATGTCCCTGTGACACCTACGATCCAGATTTGCTAAAAATAATCAGTCAAATTCGGTTGGAGGCTCAAGAGTGTGCATCAAACATGGCTGAAAGCGGTAGTTCGGGTGTTGGTAACAATGGAGAGGCACCATTGTGGGACTTCTTCAAACCTGTGTTAAACAACAACGACTCAGGCGTAGCAAGGACACCCATCAATGCAAACACATTTGAGTTGAAACCTTCCTTGATCACCATGGTGCAGCAGCAATAGTTTGGAGGTTTAGTTGTGGAAGATCCAATGGTACATCTAAACTCTTTCATTGAGATATGTGATACTGTAAAAATCCATGGAGTAACTGAAGATCAACTTAGGCTGAGACTGTTTCCCTTTTCCTTGAGGGATAAAGCAAAAAGCTGGTTGCAAACCTTGCTTCCGAGAAGTATCACAACTTGGGAAGAAATGGGTCAAAGGTTTCTACAAAAGTATTTCACACCAGCCAAAGTGCATCAGCTGCGAGGGGAGATAAGTTCTTTCAAACAATCTGAGTTTGAATCTTTGTATGAAGCTTGGGAAAGATTTAAAGACCTACTAAGGCATTTTCCACAACATGGTTATCTACCTTGGCTTCAAATTCATATGTTTTATAGTGGACTTACACCGCCCACAAAGGCCTTGGTAGATTCAGCAGCTAGAGGATCTTTGATGGGGAAATCAACCACAGAGGCAACTCAACTGATTGAGGACATGGCAGTTAACGCTTATGGACATGGTACAGAAAGAAGCACAGCTAAGAGAGTGGGAATTCATGAAGTTGACGAGATCAGTGCCTTGCATGCCCAAATTGAAGCAATGACCCATAGGCTGAATTTAGTGAAAGAAAAGAATAGTGGAGCACAACTTCAACAACATCAACAAGTGCACTCCATTGCTGAAGCAAACAAGTCATCTTTTCATGGAGAGGTTTCAGTTGAATTGATGAATGCAATGAACAGATTCAAAGGGTATCAAGCACCAGCTGGGGGATATAATGTACCAAAGTATTACCATCCGGGTGTGAGAAACCATGAGAATTTCTCATATACAAATAACAGAAATACTCAAACACCTCCAGGATTTGTCAATCAACAGCCTTTGCAAGATAAGAAGCCATCTTTGGAAGATAAACTTGATGAAATGATGAGTATGCACTCAAGATTCTTCAAAGAGTTGACTGGTAGGGTTGATAAGAATGACAAAACAGTTTCCAAAATTGAACTTCAGGTTGGAAACATTAATGCTACTGTTAAAAATCTGGAAACACAAGTGGGACAATTGGCACAAATAGTGTCGAACTAGCAGCAGAGTTCTTTTCCAAGTGATACTCAAGTAAATCCAAAGGAGAGCTGCAAGGCGGTTACTACAAGGAGCGGCAAAGAGGTATTAGGTCCTCTAAATCCAAGTATACTATCTAATGAAGTTGAGGGAGCTGTTAGCAATGAGAAGGATGGGCCAAAGTCATCCAAAAGTCAACATGAAGATCCAACATCATTAAAAGGGAAGGCCAAAGAAAGAGCAAATCAAGAGAGCCGAATTTCTAAAACTCCACCCTTACCATTTCCTCAAAGGTTTCAGAAAAAGAAGATGGATGAACAGTTTGCTAAATTTTTGGATATGTTTAAGAAAATCCATATAAACATTCCATTTGCTGAAGCTTTGCAACAAATGCCCAACTATGAAAAGTTTATGAAGGAGATCATGTCCAAGAAAAGGAAGCTGGAGGATTTTGAAACAGTCAAGCTCACTGAAGAATGCAGTGAAATCCTACAAAAGAAGCTTCCTCAAAAGCTGAAAGATCCAGGTAGCTTCACTATACCTTGCAACATTGGGTCCGAAATTTTTGAGAAGGTATTATGTGATCTCGGAGCAAGCATAAATCATATGCCTTTGGCGGTATGTAAAAGGCTGGGAATGATAGAAATCAAGCCAAGAACCATCACTCTTCAACTAGCTGATAGATCTTTAACATATCCAAAAGGAATGGTTGAGAATGTGTTGGTTAAAGTAGATAAGTTCATATTTCTAGTGGATTTTGTGGTTCTAGACATGGAGTAAGATTGTGAAATACCACTTATCCTTGGAAGACCGTTTCTAGCTACCGGGCATGCTCTCATTGATGTACACAAGGAAGAATTAACTCTAAGAGTTAATGATGAGAAGGTGATCTTTAATCTGTACAAGGAAATGCAATATCCTGGTGACCTACATGAATGCAATAGGGTGGAGATCCTAAACTCTTGCATTGGCAAGGTAGTAGAAGCACTAAGCTCACAAGATGAGTTGGTGGGAAGCATCTCTCGTTCATTGACATTTCTTGAAGTCATGACAGAAGAAGAACAACTTGTAGTGCTAGCTTTAGAAGCAAGCACACTAGAATTACACAGTAAAGAGGAACATTTGCCAAAAAATCAGTCATCTGAAGGTGTTCAAGAGAATCCTAAGGAAGTGGAGTTGAAACAGCTACCGGAGCATTTAAAATATGCATTTTTGGATGAAAGCAAATCACTTCCAGTTATTATTTCTTCCTCACTTGCACCTGTTCAAGAGGGAAAGTTGCTGAAGGTGTTGCAGGAGCATAAATCTGCATTAGGATGGACTATTGAAGATATCAAAGGGATAAGTCCGGCCATTTGCATGCATAAAATCTTAATGGAGGACTCAGACAAACCAATAGTTGAACATCAGCGGAGGCTCAATCCAATTATGAAAGAAGTGGTGAAGAAAGAGGTTATGAAGCGGCTTAAAGTTGGAATCATCTATGCTATATCAGATTCACCATGCCTTAGCCCTATTCATGTTGTGCCTAAGAAAGGGGGAATGACTGTAATTACAAATGAAAAAGGAGAGTTCATAGCTTCTAGAACAACAACAGGATGGCGAGTTTGCATAGATTATCGGAAGCTAAACAAGGCAACTCGTAAGGATCATTTCCCTTTAACTTTTGTGGATCAAATGCCGGATCATATTGCTGGATATGATTTCTATTGTTTCTTGGATGGATATTCTGGATATAATCAAATAGTCATTGCACCAGAAGATCAAGAAAAGACTACTTTCACTTGTCCATATAGCACTTATGCATTTAAGATAATGTCATTCGGCCTATGCAATGCACCAGCAACGTTCCAGAGATGTATGATGGCAATATTTGCTGATATGATTGAAGACATCATGGAAGTATTCATGGATGACTTCTCGATGTTTGGTGAGACATTTGAACAATGTCTCCACAATCTGAAACGAGTTCTCTCCCGGTGCGAAGAAAAGAATCTAGTCCTAAATTGAGAGAAGTGTCACTTCATGGTTTGGGAAGGCATTGTGTTGGGCCATAGAGTTTCTGTTAATGGCCTAGAAGTTGATAAAGCAAAAATTCAAGCCATAGAGAATTTGTCACCACCAACAACAGTGCGTGAGGTGCGAAATTTCTTGGGGCACACAGGGCTTTATCGAAGATTTATTAAGAACTTCTCTCATATAACTCGTCCTCTATGCTAGTTGTTGGAAAAGGAGGCTGAATTTATCTTCACAGCTGAGTGTGTTGATGCTTTTAACACACTTAAGAAAGCCTTGACAACTGTTCCAATAATTCAACACTAGTTTGGGGGGGAACCATTCGAAATCATGTGTGATGCTAGTGATTATGCAGTAGGAGCAGTTTTGGGACAAAGGTGTGGTAGAATGTTCAGAGCCATTTATTATGCAAGCAAAACATTAAATTATGCTCAAAAGAACTACACAACCACTGAAAAGGAGTTGCTAGCTATTGTTTTTGCTTGTGACAAGTTCAGATCATACATTGTGGGCTCACATGTCAAAGTTTTCACCGACCATGTTGCAATCAGACAATTGTTTGCTAAGAAGGATGCCAAACCAAGATTGATAAGGTGGATCTTACTTCTGCAAGAATTTGATATTGAAGTAATAGACAAGAAGGGTACATAAAATATTGTGGCTGACCACTTGTCTCGCCTATCAAATGAAGCAAATCCTGATTCAAAGGAGATAGTGGAGGTCTTCCCGGATGAGTATCTCTTGGTAGCAAATGACATCCTTCCATGGTATGCAGATTTTGCTAACTACAAAGCCACAGGCATAACACCACCAGATCTATCTCAAAGCCGGTTAAAACGTTTTATACATGAAAGTAAGTTTTATCTTTGGCATGATCCTTTTCTTTACCAGAGGTGTGCTGACAAGGTGATTTGTCGTTCTATTCCTGAGCATGAAATTAACAAAGTTCTTCATGATTGCCATGCCTCACCTTATAGTGGTCACTATAGCCATCAAAGAACAGCTAGACATGTCCTTGAAAGTGGGTTTTATTGGCCAAGCATGTTAAAAGATGCCTATCAGTTTGTCAAGACTTGTGAGGCATGTTAGAAGCAAGGAAACATTTCCAGGAAGAATGAAATGCCTCTTACATCATTTGTAGAAGTGGAATTGTTTGATGTGTGGGGCATTGACTTTATGGGGCCATTTCCACCATCAGCTGGCAAGCAATACATTCTGTTAGCGGTTGATTATGTCTCTAACTGGGTGGAAGCCATGGCCACAACAAAGAATGATGCACGAGTGGTCCTTAAATTCCTTACAAGAAATATCTTCTCCCATTTTGGTACTCCAAGAGCCATTTTGAGTGATGAAGGAACACATTTTTGCAATAAAGTCTTCAACAACCTTCTCACTAAGTATGGCGTAAGGCACAAGGTTGTTCTACCTTATCATCCTCAAATTAACAGGCAAGATGAAGTGTCTAACTGGGAAATCAAGTCAATTTTGTAGAAGACGATTGGTACAAACCGTAAGGACTGGGCATTGAAGTTGGATGATGCATTGTAGGCCTATAGAACAACATTTAAAACACCCATTGGTATGTGTCCTTATCAATTATTGTACGGGAAATCTTGTCACTTGCCTTGCGAGGTAGAGCACAGAGCCTATTGGGCGATAAAGAAGTTAAATTTTGATGCGAAGGCTTGTAGTGAGAACCGGCTATTGCAGCTAGTAGAACTTGAAGAATTTCGAAGAGAAGCATTTGAGAACAACACCATCTACAAAGTGCGTGTGAAGAAATGGCATGATCAAATCATAGAGAAAAAGGAGTTCAAACCTGGGCAACAAGTACTTCTTTTCAATTCAAGACTCCGTTTGTTTCTGACTAAGCTTAAATCTCGATGGTCGGGACCGTTTTTAGTAACTCAAGTCTTCCCGTATGGAGCGGTAGAGGTGCAAAGCCTGGTGGATGGTCACAAGTTCAAGGTGAATGGCCAAAGACTAAAGATTTTCTATAGTGGTCCAAAACAGATGGTGGAGATGGTTCACCTCAATAATTGAAGCATCGTATCCTCGTTGAGCTAACGACGTTAAACTTAGCGCTGAGTGGGAGGCAACCCACTATAGGAGTTTACATGATTATATTTTAAGTTTAGTTTGTTAGATTTCAATAAGAAATTGTATTTATGCACTTACAATTCACTAAAACGGGTTCATCAAACTGTCGATTGCGGTCTATGAGATACAGACCTCGATCCGAATATAGAATACAAACACTGCATTCTGGTGACCGCAGTCCACAGAACGTATTATTCTGAAATGAAACTGGTGACCGCGGTCCACAGAATGAGGTATTTTGGTCTAACCATATGGACCGCGGTCGGCAGAATAGTATAAAACTGGTGACTGCGGTTCACAATTTAGTGTTCGATTTTAAAAATACATAAAAAGGTCTATGGACCGCGGTTCATGCATCTTTTAAAAGAGAGATCGCGGTCATTTTGAGCATTTGTGCGTTGAAAATCTTATTTTTCTTTGGTTTTTGAGGTTTTTCTTCAAGAGTTCAAGCTTCTCATTCCATTTGAAGTAAAATGTAAGTGCTCTTCTTTGATTTCTTAGTAGTTTCTTGCATTTATTTGAGTGTTTAGATGATTTGAAATGATTTAGGAATGCTTTCATGGTGATTTTTCCTCAATAACTCATCCTATTCTTTTCTTTACTTCTAATGTGCTAATTAATTGATTCATTCTTGCACTAAGACTTGATCACATCCGTGTTTATGAGTAAGTTATGACTTGGGATGCCTTGTTTCATGAAAAGAGGAGCCTTTTCATTTGATTTTTATGTCATGGACCATCACAAGCAATACAAGATTCAATGATTCATCCCTAAGTTAATAACTTTGATGTTAAAATACTTAGACAAGGTACATGAACTATATGTCAAATAAGTTTCATTGAATGGTTGCGGTGTTATTATATATGTATCTTGTTGTTTTTCTTGCTTTTAATCTTTGTGTTTGCAGGCCTCCACGAATGAAAATGCTTGTTTCCAAAGGAAAGCAACAGGCACCTCCTCCTCCTCCATCTGATAGGAACTGATTTTGTATAGCGAATGCAAAACAAAGACTCACTATTATTCGCTCCAATAGGCATCTGATTCCTGAGAGAGGAATAATGTTAATGAATGAGGAGTATGAGTTGGGGATCGATACCGTGATACCTGCCCAAAACTGGGAAAAATTGATTCAAGCACCGGGCAACACAGTGGTTTCAATTGTGCAAGAATTTTATGCCAATGCCCCTGACAGAGAAGGCACAGCTGTTTGGGTAAGGGGTAAATAGGTATAGTTTAATGCAGCGACGATCAATGAGGTGTATGGTTTACCGGTAGAAACTCCAGATGAATACTACAACCTTCTACCAAGGTTTGACCTGGATGAGATATTGCAGACGTTGTGTGTTGATGGGGCTTCATGGATCTGTTATAATAATAGGCTTGTAAATTTGATGAAGACCACATTCAAGACTCAGGCTAAGGTTTGGCTATATCTAGTTTGTGCTAATTTACTTCTTTCCTTGGCTATTAATTGGGTTACTGTAGAGAGAGCTGTGTTAGTGTACTGTATCATGAAGGGGCTTCCAATCAATATCGGGACAATCATCTCCAGCTCTATCAAGTTTGCTATTGATAGAACAAATGTCGATTTGTCGCACCCTACTCTTATTACGGAACTATGCCGACGAGCAGGGGTAGTATGGGACAAGTCAGAGTCGTTATTGAAGATGAAGGATCATATAGCGGTAAAGATGTTCACATCGTCTACTTCTAAGAGGCGTAGGCCCTCTAATGGGTCCCCTCCACCAGCTACTGCTCCTGCCTCCGCTCCTACACGCCCTGCTGATGTCCCTCAGTCTTCTTTAGCCGCGGCTGCACCACTGACTAATACGGAGCACACAATGATACACTGGATGGCATACATGACTGAGTGGATGCACCGTAAGGACCCAGATATGGCAGCAATTTTTCCTCCTCCCCCTTGTGTCGTGCCTTACATGGAGATGACTTGTTGCGTACCTCCAATACAGCCTCCTCCGCCAGTGGTCCCTGCAAAAGATGATGATGATGATGATGAGGATGGTGGTGATAATTTTAATGACTTTATTACGGAGGATGAAGTCTTTGGTGCAGACATTTGAACACAGTGGTTTTGATGCTTCTTTTGTTTTTCTTGTGTCTGTTTTCTAGAAAATCACACTTCTGTATCTTTGTGGTTCCTATGTTTTCTTCTTCTTCTTCTGTTAATGCATTATTTTTGACCGTCAGTTCACTAGTCCAATGCGAATCTATATTTTGTCATAATTTCCAGACTAATTTTTTTTCTTTTTCTCTTTGAATGCATGTGTGATGTGTCACCCTGTCCATATTTACGTCTCTATGTGCACTTGAGGACAAGGCACAATATAAGTTTAGGGGTGCGCATTTCAAGTCAAGTTCATGTCAGGTTTATTTTTCTTTAAGGTTTATTCTTTATTTTACATATTTTGTGTGCATTAGTATTTCTAAACTGCATATATTTTTGGTATATCACATGCATAGCTATGTAAAGTCTCTCATGACATGTAGATATTAGGATTGTTCATTTAGTGATAATTCATGAGCACATTAGTTAGGACATGAGCATATAGAGCATATAGATGTCACTTAGGCTAGAGTCATGCCATATTTTTGGAAATTTTCACTAAGTAACGTATGAAATTGAAAATTCTTTTAGTATGATGAGACAAAGAATTAGGGTGCTCTCAAACAGTTTGTGTGTTTGGTTTGTCTGAAATTTGACCTTAACAGATCTCTGTAGTCTTAGGTAAATTGAGACTCCGAAGCTGAGGAAAGTGAGGAATAGAAACCAAACCACAAACGGAGTGAATTTCCCACAGATTCTTAAAATAATCAAATTTGTCTTGAACACTGCTTAGGAATGACTGTAAGAGGGAAATGAAGTAGGCTATCATTGTTTGAGTCATAACCTAAAGGCCGGTCCCAACATTTATAATCCTTTGTAACCAATTTTGAGCCTTATAGCCTGTTTTCTTGTTATGAACCTAAACATTATATATAGAAACAGTCTATCTTGTTATCAATATCTCATTTAACCTATTTGTGTAAACTCATGGTTTTAATATTGCCTATTCTAATTATGTGAAAGAAGGAGGGGATGCTATACATTGAAATACATATATTTTCAGTTTTTGTCTCAGATTTCTTTTGAAAAAAAAATAGAGTTATATTTATTTCCTTTAGTATTTCAGTATTTTCAATGATAGCTGAACTTTTGACTTTTGTATGAGTGTACATTAGTACAATTTGGAGTGTATGTACTGAAATAAGTTTGGGGGAGCTATGAAGACATGGTTGTGAGCATGAACGAGAAAAACAAAGGCTTGAAAATAAAGGCTCAAGCTATATATATATAAAGAAAACCAAACAAATTAGGTTATGATTATTGCTATGAGTGTACACCTGAGTTAGAATTAAATTCTTATTATACTTGTACCTTGAGCCAGGCCACGTTACAACCTAGAGAAAAAGACCACTGATCCTAATTATAGTTTGACTTAAGTAGAAGATAGACAGAGGAGAAAATTGAAGGGGTTTGTGTACTTAAGTATTAGGAAATAATTTTTGTGAGTGGAATGGAGCCTGCAAATCACTTACAAAGTCTAGGAGGATTGAGATACTAACAGATGAAAGGGTGAAGTTGAGAAAGAATAGAGGATGAACTGAAAATCTGGACAACCTGAATGACCCTAAGGAAGTGTTAATGAGTCATAAACTATAGGAATGGAAGATTGAGGTTACAATGATGAGTGAAATAAAATTTAACTCTATATGGCATGACATGTTCAATTTAGATTAGAGTCATTGTTCGGGGATGAACAATAATCTAAGTTTGGGGGTATTTGTTAGTTGCATAGCAAATTAACATTAGAATAGGCAAAATGATGCAATTTTATAGGAAATAAGAGAAAATAGAAGTAAAGAATTGCATAATTAGCAATAGTTGCATGTAGTTAGGGATTTACATTGTTTAATAACTTTTAAGCCTTATTTTCTATAGTTTTGATATTCTTCTATAAGAAAATGATGTCTGGAAAAGGAATTGCATGTATTGCAGAATATAGGTTGAAGCACACAGAAGAATGTATCAGAAAGAGGCAAATAGAAGATGGAATCAAGAGCAAATACCAGTAGACCGCGGTCCAAGAACTGAAGACCGCAGTAACCACAGAAGAATAGAACCAGCACATACTGTACTGGTGACCGCGGTCCATAAACTGGAGACCGCGGTCACCAGAATGTGGTTTGCACAGTAATAGTACAGACCACGGTAGACAGAATGCGAGAATTTCTGGGTTTTGACATCAAATTCATGGACCATGGTCACTCGATTGTCTAGCTAGATTTTCGTATTTTTTAGGTTTTTTAGTGCGAGACTATAAATAGAAAAGGGTATTTAGGGTCGAAAAAGGAGGGAAGATCGAAGAAGAATCACTGTGACGGCTGTTAGGGCATGAAAAACTAGGTTTTTATTGAAAATTGAAGATTGTTTAAGAGATTTGAGTATGTATTGCTTCTTTGAATTTAATTTGGTGATTTCCCTTTGAATTCATGTCTACCTAATTAGTTCTATTGTCTAGGATGTGATGTTCAAAGCATGGTTTGTAATATCTAATTGTAGCCATTGAGTTATAGATTCTATTCCTTGTTGTGTAGACGTAAAGCCTTATGTCTATTGGTCATAGATGTATTGAACTTAATACTTTAGTCTATCTCGGGAGAGAAGCCTGAAGGGTGGAAATCAAAATTAGGACTTAGACTAGTTGATTAATTGGGAGATTGTTGACCAATCTAGGGAGTTGCACAGGGATTGTTGGGTAAAACACATAGAATGTTGAGTGAACGCCTTGGAAGAGGGTTTGACAAAATAAATCTAGTGAGTGTTGAAATACCTTGGGAAAGGATTTCAACCATTGATGTTATAGCTCATAGATTAGCTAATTCATAACTACAACAAAGATTTACAAACTAAGCAGCAGCATTCACTATCCTAGACATGTTTATCTATTAAATTTTCAACTTTAACTATTATCTTTGTTTAGATCAGTTCTTGGTATTGAAATTAATTCAACCAAATCTAATCTAGTCTTGGTAAAACCTTGATCAATAGTAAATCTGGGTTTAGAAAATCATTTGCAACCCTTTATTCCCTGAGGACAATACCCGATCTTACTGGTTATTACTACTGCGATCCTGTACACTTGCGGGGTTGTTAACATGGCCTTACTACGGTAACCAGAAGTATGAATAAAAACCCAAGCGATGATTTTATCGCATTATCGCGGTAACTAGAATGAAATAAAGAAACAAGATTGAGAATTTTATTGCATTGCCACGGTAATCCATATCATTACCGCTATAACCAAAATGCTTGGTTTTGTTCTTATCACACTACTACGGTAATCCATGTCATCATCGCAATAACCAGTAATTGTAGAAGTCCGCTATTGGACCTGTTACTGTGGTTGTAACTCGCATTACCGTAGTAACCAGTTTGCAACCATGCAAATGTGATTCTTTTATTTCATCCCTTCTTTTCCCATGAGTCTAACACCCCAATATCCTCAATTTAATGTTAAAATATGAAGTTTGGACCTTGGAATAAGATAGAATTGTTACACCTTTGCAAGTTGACCAAAATAACTCATAGATGAGTTATAACAACAACTCCTTGGACGTTTTTGGAATGGTTTACACTCTATTTTAATGATGGATTATCCCATATGAATCCCAAAAATAATTAGGAAACTAGTTCTCGCGAAGTAGAGGAAAAAAAACATAGATAAACGTCTAAGAACGACAATTTACCTTCTAGTTGGCTCAACACGAGTCTATAGCTTGAAATCTCAGAATTTCCGAAGCTGTTCTTCTTGTGGGACAAATTGGTAAAGAAAAGAGCAAATTTAATTCGACCAGAGAATGAATAAAACGAGAGGATCGATCATCTCTTTATAATGGCGTGTCAATTTAGAGTTAGGATAGGTTTAGGACTCTTTGTGAGTTAAAATTGTGTACATCTAGGATTTTTTTATTATTATCTTCATATGAGCTCATCCTAACTCATAAATCTCATCCTCATATCCAATTTGGATGTGAAAAAGTTGTGGGTGGTGAGTTTGATCGAATCATGTGCATTTAGAGAGAAAATGGAATTTTCATGCAGGCTATGTATTATCATGGTAATCAAAAGTTTTTTTAGTCTATTATAATGAATAATTTTTGGTATGTATCTTAGTTATCTCCATTTCCTATTCTGTTTGATTTTCAAAATTCAAATTATGGCTAGGGATGGGGCTACTCATGGGTGTATTCCAGGTTCCCATGTTAATTATTAATCTGCTCCCATGCCCACACAACATATACTTGTCAGACTATAGTCAGTTCAGCTATCGGACCAACAACTTATACCTTAAAGTCTCTTCTTAGCCCATTTTGTAAGGGTGCAAGTGTTTGATCTTAGGTGAAATGATCATTTTAACCTCGGATGACAAAATTATTATTTTACCTTCAGTTTATCCAAATAATTTCTGTATTTGAAGTCACTCATTATTTCACACAGTATTGTTTTACACATGTGGATGGACTATTTTTACCTTTGCGTGATAAAATTACTATTTAACCTTTGGAGTTAATTTTTTGTTATAACTCGTAAAACTTCTTAAAATTTTCACTGTAAGTTTTTTGTACTCTGTTTGAATATTTTATTTATCATTAAAAGTGTTTTAGCTTTATCTCGTTCCATTATTTAAAGATAAATAGTATTAGCCGTATGCCTTTGTATTATTTAAAGATAAATAGTATCCACTTTTAAGCACTTGAATCACGTATCACTTACTATTCCTAGCATGACCATGACTAGAATTATTGAGTTAATTGGCATCCCATCAATATGATTGACTTCAAAACAAGCCAGTAAAGTGGGTTGTCCATCCCATTTTAGATTATTTTGAAGGCATTTTAACTTTATTAAAATTTATATATTTTTTTTCTAATGGAATCTATAAAGAGTACTCCTGTATATTTCATTTATGGACGTGAGCCACAATTTGAGAATAATTCCAAGGCCCTTTATTTTGATTTGATTTAGTTTTGAAAGATAATGACGATGACACAGTCTTGCTGTGACAACAGGGTGTCAAAAACATGATTTTAAAAAGAAAATTTGCATTGATTATAATGATTGCAAGTAAAATTAAATGCACGTCCTTTCAATAGTCACGTCTATAATAATAAGTTAAAATCACACGAAGTGTCACTAAAAGACCCAACAGAACTACTTTCAACATGCAATGAAACAGCAACATTTCGTCGGTCATGACGCCCTCCAATGCTGCCACTATTACAGCCCAATGAATCATTAATTATCATCAATTATTATAAATGTCTTTTGGTTTGTAAATTTGATGTAAAGTATACATATTAAATTAATTGTAGTAATTACATTTTTATATCACAAATCAATTAACAAGAAATTCAAACTCAAGGATAGTCTACAAACATTTTTTTTCCCTAAAGATAGACTGATCAATAAGATATTGATTGGTACTTACTGCAACAAACAAATCAACTTTTTCAAAGGAAGATTAAAAATTAAAAGAAGACGAGAGGCTACAAACCATTCCTTCAATTGCAAGTCAATTGAATCATTTATTGTATTAAAGAAATTTATTGTATTTGCATCGTAAGTTCACCAAGTTTCTTGATAAAGTGACGTTAAATCATAGTAGGTATATTTATAACTTCAGGGGAGGAGAAATCAAAAGCTTTTTGGTAAAATTACCAGTAGCAGAAAAACCGGCCAAAAAAGGGGCAGTAGAGCACGACAAAAGAAGAAGGAATGAAAGCGAAAATGATTGGAAAAAGAGTGCGTCGTTGATGCCCTTGATTGTGTTACACTTTTTCTACTAATAAATATTTTTTTTGGTTAAAAAAAGGTTTTTTTTTATTTTATTTGAGACAAAATGAGAAAATCATAATTATTTAAAATTATTTAATAATGATTAATTGTTATACGTAGTCACTGATCAAGAATTTACAAATATTCAAAGCAATTACTATATATAGTATAAGTGATGAAAACTGAATTTAATTACATTATTGATTGATAAGCATACAAGTATACAATGAATATAAATAGATAAACTAATACGAATATAAATAGAAACTACATCTTGACTAACACATCTTCGACTATACCTTGTGAATAAGTGAGAGATCTATCAGCAAGTTGAAGAGTAATAGTGCTAGGCTTGATTTCTAACATCCCTAGTCTTTTGCCCGCTGACATTGGCATGAGATTGATGCTCGTTGCCAAGTCACAAAGTCTCTTCTCAAAGATTTCAGAGCTAATATTGTATGATATAGTGAAGCTCCTTGGATCTTTCAATTTATAAAGAAGCTTCTTATACAGAATGGCTCTAAATTCTTCTTTCAGCTTCACGATTTCAAAATCTTCCAGTTTTTTGTGTCCTTGGCATAACTCCTTCATGAATTTGGCATAATAGGGCATTTGCTACAATGGTTTCAGCAAATGCAATGCTTCTATGGATCTTCTTGAACATTTCTAAGAATTTTATAAACTGTTCATCTAATTTCTTCTTTTAAAATCTTTAGGGAAACGATAGTGCTGGTGGTTGTTTGCTACCTTGAATAATCATCCCAGGAGTTCTCGCATCCATTTTTTGTTTGAACTCATCTTCTCAACTTCAATTGAATGTTTTAATGCCTCCTTTTCTGGGTTGTCATCTTCTCCACTTGTAACATTTGGGTTAAGTGGATAAGTTGGTCCTTGTATCTCGTTACCACTTCTTGTAGTGTTAGTTTTGCAACTTTCCTTTGAATTTACCTGTGTGTCGCTGGAAAAGGAACTTCGTTGTTGACTAGAGAAAGCTTGGGCTAACTGTCCCATTTGAGTTTTTAGGCTCTTTATTGTTGTGGTTATGTTTCCCATGTGTACTCCCAACCCGAAAACTCTATTATCATTCTGTACACTCTCCCTGTTAATTCCTTAAAGAAACATACTTGTATATTCATCATTTCGTCCATCTTATCTTCCAAGGATAGCTTCTTATTATGTAGACTTGATTGGGGTACAAAAGCAGGCAATACTTATTGTATGTTCTTCTGGTTGGCATATGAAAAGTTTTCATGATTGCAAACACCTTGGATGATAGTACCTAGGAACAAAGTTACTGTGTTGCTATCCTTGAAAGTTGTCGAAACAAGTTATTGCATTCAGTTGCTCTGTTGATGTTTCTTCTTTGAAGGAAGAGTTACGAGCTTTTGTTATTGCTATAATTGATTGATTTTGAGGGTTTCAAAATTGTCCATCTCCTAGCTTTTCATCCGATAAGTTCATCTTGTGAGTCATGGCTGCTAATTAAGCTTGTAAAGCTATGATTTCAGTCACCTCATGAATGCCAATCCGCTTTACTATCCCCTTCTCTGATCCATGGCCATATGCATTTGCTCCCATGCCTTCAGTAAGTTGTGTGGCCTCAGTAGTAGGCTTTCCTATCAAAAAACCTTCAGCTGCTGAATCAACCAAGGCTCAAATGGGTGGTGTCAAACCACTATAAAACATCTGAATTTGGAGCCGAGGAAGATATCCATGCTAAAGGCATCTTCTCAATAAGTCTTTAAATCTCTTCTAAGCTTCATAGAAAGATTCAAAATCTAATTGTTTGAATGAGCTGATATTACCCAAAGTTGATGAACTTTTGCTGGAGTGGAATACTTTTGTAGAAACTTCTGTCCCATCTCTTCCCAAGTAGTGATGCTACCAGGCAAGAGAGTTTGTGACCATGATCTTGTTTTGTCCCTTAGAGAAAGGAAAAAGCCTCAATCTCGATTAGTCTTCTGTCACACCATTCAATTACTGTATCACAAATCTCCATGAATGAGTTTAAGTGTGTGATAGGATCTTTGGTGGCCAAACCACCAAATTGTTGCAGCTGCACCATAGTAATCAAAGATGGTTTTAGCTCAAAGTTGTTAGCATTGATGGGTGTTCAAGCTATGTTGAAATAGTTGTTATTCAACACGAGTTTGAACAAGTCCCAGAGTAGTGCTTCACCCCCATTGCCAACAGTTGATATGTTATTTTCAGCCATATGGAATGTGTGGTCCTTGATCTATAATTGAATTTGCCTAAGTATCTTTTCCAAATAAAGATCACTCAACTCTGTTGAGTCTATGTTCATCAACAGCTAAAACACCACAAGTAAAACAACCCAAGATCAAATGTATCCAACAAATAAAAAACTAAAGAATAATAAAAACTAAAAGAACAAATGCATTGATTAAGATTTAATCAAGTTTAGTTGGTTCTAAGATTATTGCTCATCGTTCCCCGACAATGGCATCATAAACTTGTTGGCGTGCACTGCAAGTATACAACATACAAGTAGTAAAAACCAGTTAAGAATCGGATGTCGTGCTTTGGGAATGTATTAAGAATAATAATCTCAAAACCCAACTTACTAGTAGTATTAATTTTATCAAGGCTGCAATTGTAATGATGATTGTTGAACATAAATGAAATTTAAATCAAAAGAAAATTGGTTTGAAGTCAATAGTTATCAAGCTTCTAGGATAGTAAGTCTCATGTGATCCCCTTAAATCTGGTTTTAACTATCTATCATGTGTTTCCATAGGTTATAGCACTTGCTATAAAGCTCCTTTCCAAGTTATTTTAACGTCTATTAGTCAAGTTCCTACTACCCTCTCCTAAGGCGCAAAGGAAGATAACTAATGCATTAACGTTCTATTTTCACGTGCAACCTCCTATCAAAACCAGTTACCTCACTATAAGAAATGACACCTACAACAACATGCAATGTTCGTTGTTATACCCATATGACAACGTTCATGGTGATGTTGTCGATCAGGGTGTTGTTAAATGGTCGACTATTTTTAACAACGGTCACGAGCCTAATGTTGTAATGCGTTGTGTATCGGTCTAAAAATTGAGGTTACAATAACGTTCGCACATTGTTAAATGCTTCAATCTTTTAACACATATTCGACAACGGTCATCATACCTGTTGTTATAAACATGTTATAACAACAGGCGCACGTTGTAGAAACCCTAACCTTTAACAACGGTCATGAGCCTATTATTGTAATACGTTGTGTATTAGTCTAAAAACTAAGGTTACAACAACGTTCGCAAGTTGTTAAATGCTTCTATCTTTTAACACATATTCGACAACGGTCATCATACCTGTTCTTGTAGACATGTTATAACAACAGGCACATGTTGTGAAAACCCTAACCTTTTAATAAGGGTCTGGTGATTATTGTTGAAGGAGCCTTACAACAACGATCACCCGTTGTTAACAAATTAAACCATTTGTGAAAACTCCAACCTTTCAACAATGGTCAAATGGGCATTGTTGTATGTCTATTACAACAAGATGCTCCCGTTGTGAAAGCTCCAGTATTTTAACAACAATCGTCTACATTTTGTTATATCATATTTCTTACAATGAAAACCGAACGTTGTCATATGTGTCAATTTTTTTTAAAATCCTAAAAATATTTTACTACAATATATATTGCATATATTTACCTGTATCTGTAAATTCATAATATAAAATAAATATTTACTAAAATATATAATAAACATTTGTCATATCATTTCAAATGTCTCATTTAGTATCACTTAAGAATAATAAATTTCATTGTGCCAAATATACAATCCATCAAAAAGTGTAATTATTATTTACACTACTTATCGTTATTAATTTTAATAAACAAAATAAAAAGTTCTATAAGCAAAATTCTTCTTAGAGGATCATCACGTCTCATCTTGATACACAATCCAAGTATATAAAATTAAGTTCTTCATTGTTCTAATCTTTATACCTACATCAAATAAAAAATGAACTTAATTAGATTAATTTTTTTAAAAAAAATAAGAATAAGAGCTAAAAGAAAAGTACTAATTAATAGGTCTATAAGATTACAAGAAATTGTTAAAGTTAAATATAACAATAATCAATTAAATTAAAAAATATGTGTTTTCAAATCTTTTACCAGAGGGTGATAGATGCAAGTCACTCTTTTAATGATGATGGTGTCCTATGCTCTAAGTTGATCCGCAGAGCATGCAATATTAATTAATGAAGAGCAAAAATACTCAAAGTGATATGAAAAAAGAGCATATATGTTAGCGGACTCGCAAGTATACGAGATCGCTTGTAGTAATATCCGGAAAGTCCGGGTATCATCCTCAGGGAATACTAATGGTGATTGAATTTTCTTTAACACTAACGTTGGTAAGATCTCAATTTTTATCAAGACAAGATTAAAAATGATTAAATTGATTAAAACTCAGAAAATAAGGTAAACAAGATGAAAATAAATTGTGAAATTC